>CAMOHE010048488.1:0-29187 GCA_946598075.1 Artocarpus hirsutus
CGACGATGCAGACGAGAAGGCCGACGCGTATTAAGAGGACGACGAAGTCGCTCGGCTTCTCGGGAAGAGCGAAAAAATTGGAGGCCTTGACCAGGTCGTGACTCTGTCCGAGTCGACTTGATTTCATCATCATTTTCTCTTTCTTCTTCTTCGTCTCTTCTGTGTCATAAAAAATACTCCGTTTCTTTTATGACTAACGAAACTGCCCCAAAAAAAAGTTTCGGGGCTTCCCAGAAAGTCGGACGTCACAGGCTCTGAGTTTCCCTTTCTGTTTCAGGATTGTCTTATTCACCTGGGCTCTCAGAAAAGGGAAAGCTTTCCTTTTTTTTTTTTCCCTCCTTCTTCTTCCTTTGTGTTTTGTATATCTCTGAGTTTTTTCTTTTCTTTTCTTTTCTTTCTTCCTCTCCAAAGCTTCGCGAAAGAGCCAGAGAGATGAGTCCGTACAGTGATTTGACAACAGTCTGTACGAAATATGGAAACAAAAGATGTTCTTATAAATTTCTCTCTCAACCAAACGCCGGCATTTAAAGCCAGTCATATTATTATCGTTGGAAAAACAGGGTGAAACCGGATTTTTAGACGCAGCCACGTGGCTCGTCATACAACAGAATAAGAATTAAAAAAAAGGAAGAGTAATTAATGTAGTTGCTTGTTGCGGTCAATCACTATCAAATCAACCAATGGAGTCTGGATATTATGGCCTAGTAATTAATGTAGTCTCCACTCTTAATACCCCACCCCGTACAAATGTAAACCACAAAAAAAAAGTGAACGTAAAAATTTACATATTTTGGGCTGATTCCTTGTTAAACTAAAGGCCCATTTGGCATGGTTTTTATTTGTGATTTTTTAGTCCGTAAAAAAAAAAAATATAAGCCATACTTCTTAATAAATATTTAAAATCATATTTTAAAAAACATCTTTGACGAGTTAAAATGATTTTAATTTATTCAAAAGTTATAAAAATATTATATTTAAACTTATAATATTTTATTAACATTTTTAATACAAGTTTCAAAAGCCCTTAAAAAAAATACAAGTTTTAAAGTTTATTTTAATTTTTTTTTTAGAATCTATATTTTGTGGTTTTGACAAAAAATGCTTTTAGAGACAATTTGACAAATCATCTAAATATTTTTAAAAATATCTTTTATACTAAAAAAATCAAAAGCAGCTTATAAAAATCCCTCTCAAACAGACCCTGAATGATCTGATATTAAATAATTGTCAACCGGTAAGGCAATAAATCATTAAATCTTTTTTATCATATCAAATATATCCCTATTTATTATGTGCAAATCCTAATTTAATGTGACTGCCTAAATTCCGGTAAGGCTACATATACGATATAGAGATTTTGAATTATTAACGCTCGCCTAGCTAGCGGTACCTAGTTATAGTTTTATAAATGGTACTTTTTTTTTTTTATATATGAGAAAGAGGAAATGCCATCTACTTTTTAGTGAGGCTAAGCGTGACTTGAACTTTAAACCTATGGTTGGGGTGAATGCAACCAACAAAGCTGCCCTCACTTGTCACAAATAAGTCATTTTATTATATACAAGTTGTTACATTATATATAACATATTTTATACAAGCCTTTTTTTTTAATCTTTATCTGCATGATCTACTTTTTTTTTTTTTTTTTTTGGATAAAGGGAAGGGAGAATGCCACCTACCTTCGAGTGGAGCTAAAGGTGACTCAAACTCTCAACCTGTGGTTAAAGTGGAAGGATTTACAACCAACTAAGTTGCCCTCACTTGTCACATGATCTACTTTTATAACATATTTAATTACATCTTTTGTAATTAAAACATGACAATTTTGCTAACAGGTCATTTGTAATTAAATTTAACAGCCATTGAAATTTCTCTTAATTATGTATACCTTGCCAATAATCTATTTTCACTATCGTCGTTAAGTTGTTATGAACATTAAAACTCATCGTCTTAAAAATCTGGTCATTGTTTAGTCTTTTTTTTAAATATTGGTTAGTCATTAAAATATACGTATTTATATATTCAAATGTTGTTGTTCATCTTAAAATATTGTCATTGATCGTTATATAGGTTATTAAATATAAATACCTAGTCATTAAAAAAAGTTGCTTATAACCTAGATTGCATTCCATTACTTTTGCCACTGACCTAGCCTTTTGAGTTGTTCCTTAATACCTTACTTACTTACTTAGCTATAAAAATTAAGAAACGATTTTTTTTTTTTTGTGTCTACATAAAACTTTTCCATTTTACATACATTACAACATTGTTTCCAAAAAAGTTTAGACTTCACACTTAACTTATATTACATCATAGTTCATACTTAATATTTCCTTCAAATTACATATTTCAAATTTATTTAATATATAGCGAAAACATTCCTATAGTGATATTCATACCCTTGTCTACACATTTGCCCATGTATCGTTGCCAACTCAACAATGATTCTATTTTGGCCTCTTGGTTGGATTTCTTATAGCATGAAATAACTAGAGAAAAGTAGGAGGAATGCCACTAATTTTTGGTATGGAGTGAATTATGCCACAAGTAAAAAAAACTCTTATAATTTTTGCCACAATGGTTAAACAAATAGCGATTGTAGGGACTACAATACCCCAAATTAGTTTAGGGTTTGTTTTCAATTTTCCTATCTAACTGTGGAACATAATTATGTCTTAGGAGAATGGGTAAGTTGGCTAGTATACTAAATAAATTGATGTGACAGTGTGACATTTTGTTAAAAAGTTTTTTTTTTCTCGTGGCACATTTCATTCCAAGTTTCCCATTTGTGACAAATGTCTAAAGTTTTTAGATAACTAGGTGAGCTATTGCTCATAAAGTCTAAACATAGCCCACAGATATATCCTACTTATATGGATAACCTATTTATACTTGTTTATGAACATTGATTATTCTTTTCATATCTTTAACTTAAGGCCTAAGTGTTCATACCATATATGTACATTAATTATCATAACACCAAAACCATAACATAACTTAAAACTTCCCTTGAGTCAGGAACTGGTACAACACTTTCTTTACTTACCTAATGAATCATTTTACCAGTCCTTTAATTTAGGTTAATAAACCATACATGATGCTTTAATGACTTTAAATAAGTGCATAACAAATGCCATTTTACTAAATAGTTTATATAACATTTCTTTTTTTTTTTTCGAAACCTTTGATTTTATACTGTGAGTTGGGTTTGAACTTACTTGGAATTGACACAGCCTTACCTAGTTTCCCGTTCTTTTGTTATCCATCTAAGTGTCATGCTTGATTAATTTATTGTTTTCAGCTAACTTGTTTATTATCGACAACTGATCGATAACAAAACTTACACACTTAAATACTTAAGTTAATCATGGATCGATTTTCTACAAAGAAACCCGAGCATTACGAAATTGGTTTTTCTTATCTAGCATTACCTTTTCATTTCTAATGGAATACGGAAAAACTCCCGCTAAGGGCATTTTTTTATCTCAGACATTTCGGAGTTTGTTGAGGCCATTTTGTGAAAAACGACGTTTTTGCCCTCAATAGGCCTTTGAAAACTTTTTGAGTCCGTTTTTGTTAAATTATTGAAAAATGTTACTTATTAACTACGGGAAAGAAAAATGAGGCGTTGACTTTCTTTTGCAGTAAAATCTATTTTAACAAAACTTTATGATTTTGATTCAAATTATGAAAATTTTGATGATTTTGTTCCATAATAAAAAACGATCATTTTATATGGTTGTGCTCGATTTTTCACAAGGGTTATTATTTTCAAAAATTCCTAAGTTAAATTTCTTAGTTTAAATACGTTTTTCTTTTAACGCTTTTTTTGAATATATTTTTACGATTAAAACTCTTAAAATTTGTAACTCATAAATCGAGCAGAATTTTCACGAACGGTCTGAGATTTATAACAGTTTTAATGAATTCTACATTTTTTGTGTTTTAACATTTCTTAAATTCCAATTTCACAGTGGAGTGTTATGTCATTTTTCAATTTTGTCGAATTTGTATAAATTCTTATAATTTAGTCCTTTTTAAATTTTACAAAACTTTGTTAACAAAAGTTGTAACTCTCACTATTTTGGCAGAACTTATGCTTTGCTTAAAAAATAAATTGACCTCAAAGATCTTCAAAATTATCTCCTCTGAAGGTCTTATCTAAATTTTGTTTTAAAAACAAGTTTTTCAAACTTCAATTTCAAAGTATGAAAATTCTAGTTCCTAGCTTTCCCTCATAATAAACATACACAAAACACACCACATAAACATGCCATAGAATTCCTTAAACATGCCATAGTCCATTTTTAAGCAATTACATGCTAAACTTGATTAAAAAAAATCAAAATAACGGCAAACTTGAAAATAAAAGATAAAACTTTTTACCAAAGGGTTCGTGAACTTGTAAGTATCCACAAAACTTGATCTTGTCTATCTTCCTAGAGATAAATCATAGCAAGAAGGTCTCCATCAAAATTCCTTCTAACCCAAAGAGAACTCTTGTAAGACATAAGAAAAGTCTAGGACTTATCTTCTAGAGTTGCCTTTCCTTGAACTTAGCTCTTGGTCTTGGTATTGTTCTTGTGATAAAACTTTGAAGATTTTCTTGGAAAAAAATGTTACGAGGAGTCATCGACGTACTTATGAGAATTCCATATTAGCTATAGGGGATGGGTACTCGACGTTGCGCCAAAAGAAAAAAAAAACAAAAAAAGAAGAAGAAGAAGAAGAAAAAGAAGGTGCTTAACATTGCAGGATATAAAAAAAAAAGTTGCATTTAAAGACGAAACATAGATATGAATTACTTAGCAGGTTGAGACATATATATCCGCATTTAAAGACATAAAAATATACTCCAATAATTGTACTACATGACATATATAACTTCTCATGGCCTATTATGACAAAATATATGAGGTGGCTAGAAATTTTTAACAACTGTGATTTTATCACTGAACCTATTATTAAGAATTACTGATATACACGTACATGAAAATATGCAATGATATTAAAGGCCACACATAACATATACAATTATGTACATAAAAATGAGTTAAATTTTTATCACTTTTAGAACCTCAATTTTTCAAAATCCAAGATTAAATACTCCATACTATTAAAAGGTTGTAATTTACACAATAGTTTTAAAAATATAAACCAAAATTTTTTTTTCAAGTCTTGTACAATTTTAAGCATCACAAAGGGGGACTAAAAGGAGGACATGATAGCCAAATCTATCCCAAGGGGACTAAAGGGAGGACATGCTAGCCAAATCTATCCCTTGTTTAAGCAGTATTAAGGATGATTGAATAGAATAAAATTTTGATACTTTGTTAGAATTTGGGGGGTAAATGGCCCCTTTTTATGCTCTTTTTTAAGTAAATAGTCTAAGTTTTTGAAAATTAAGAAAATAACTTTTTTTTGTATATCAATGATATACTGAAGTACATTACTGACGCACTGGGGCTAATCAATATATCATTAATAAACTATAGTACATCAATGATATGTTGATTTGTAGTATCATTGATTAACTTGGTAGTGTACTCACTTAATAATTTATTGATTTCTTGATGATAAATCATTAGTAGATCAATATAAAACCAATTTATTAATGATAAACCGTACTTAATAAATGATTTGTTAATGTTAATTCATGATATACATCAATGATACACTGGTATTTATCAATGGTGTACTAGGGGAAAAAAAGGTCATTCTCCTAATTTTCAAATAGTTTGGTCATTTTTTTAATTTATGAAAAGTTTAGCCATTTATTTAAAAAGGTAGTTAAATAGGTTATTTGCCTAATTTTCTCTATTTTTGGTGAAAGATTTTAAAGGACTAGACTGAATAAACTTTTGTTCTATTCATACTTGAATCCCCTTCTAAGGGAATTCGGCTATCTTCTACCCAAGCAGGGGATTAAACACACCTGTCATTGTGAAACTTTTGGGGGCTTGTTTACAAATATTTATAAAATTTGAGGTCAAGTTGTATCTTTTTAAAATTTAAGGGAGCAAAATATAACATTTATATGACAAATACTTTAAAAACCCCTAAAATAACATTTTCAAAAATGTATTTTTATTCCTATAATTTTAAAAACTTACAATTTGACCCCAATTTTTTATTCCTTTTTGTTCAAAAAGACTTCTATTCTAATAACATAAAATCAAACAAAGAATTAAAATAGCTAAAATTTAATCTTCTTCTTCTTCTTCTTCTTCTTTTTTTTTTTTTTACATTCTCTCTATCTAATTCTCTAAAACTATCCTATTCATTTTATCTTATGTACCAAACAGGACAAAAAAAATTACCAGAGATAATTATTTTTTGAAAGGAGGATGTAGCGTAGCTAGCTAGAGACTACATAGCATTAATATGCTATCACCGTTAGAGCATATTAATATTGACTTTTTGTCATTTTCTCTCACAGGCCATTTAAACTGATTAATAGGGTGTAACATGTGAGAGTTTTACACTCAAGCATACTTTTACTTTACTATTATAATAAAAACTTTATACTGTTTAAATTAAAACTGAGTTTATCAAATAACCTATAATATTCATCATGTCCACTGGTCAAACAAACACAGACTAATTGAATTATGCGAAGAATACGCTCGAAGACTTTGAAGGCCGCCATGCTGGACGTGTAAATCAAGTACCTTGGACCATTGATTGCCTCCGGATGAACTAATTTCTTGAAGCAAGTTGTAACCAATTTATATTGTGGAAAAATGAGTGCCGTGCGTGTTTGGCCATGCGGTGGACCCTATAGCAAGAAAATGGTGTGGAAAAGTGTTTTATCGAGGGGAAAAAACGTTTACAATATTATGGGCTTGACTTTTGTATCCTCTTGGCTCTAAATAAAGAAGTTTAGAATCCCGAAGCAAAGTTCCTTGCTACTTAAGAGCATTGGTTAGAACCAATTAGTTAAATACACTGCAACTTATGAGAGCTTTACATCAGAGCAGTATTTTACTTTTTACCATAGCTGTTAAGAGCTTTATATTATTTATTGGTTGGATCTAATTTATTCTAACTAAGAGCCAAACACCCTATAAAATTGTTCTCAGGCAGAGGCGTGAAATAACTCGTGGCTGTTCTCTAAACTTGAACTCAGAAGTTGCGTTAAATCCATTTAGCAAAGAAAAGTTCAAATTCTTTTTGCATTTATAAATTCAAAAAAAAGAAAAAAGAAAAATACCTAAAACACACCATGTATTTTACATAAATAATACTCTTTTCTTTTTAATTATGCAAATACCCAAAACAACTCCTTTACGTATAAAATCATACTCAAAATACCCCTAAAACTTTTGTAAATTTCAAGATTACCCTTTCCAACCTGTATTAAATGTTATTTTAAACATGATTTAGCTAAGAAATTGAATAAAATTCAATTTAAAATGTTCAAATAAATATTATAATCTAGTAAATTTTTTTTATGTTGAGTATTTTTAACTATTTAAGATTGATTTTATTTTTCTGGTTTAAAAATGTTTTAAATTGTATTTGGTAAAAGATTAGGAAAAGTAATCTTCATTTTTTTAAAAAAGGTAATTGCTTCAAAGTGTAATTTGAGTATGATTTTATAGAGGCATTTATGTAATAACAAGGGAAAATAGTATTTAAGCAAAACACATGAGGTGTTTTGGGTATTTTTCTTTCAAAAATTATCAATATTAAGGATGCTTATGTTAGTGTGTACCCTAAGCCAATTATATAATGACCACATTTTGACTTTGTTACATTTATATTTTATAAATAAAGAGGCATTTTCATTATTGTTTTTTATTCTAATTCCATGAATAGTTAATTCTGTCTAAGGTCATCAAGTATGTGACTTGATAGTAAAACTCTTAGGTGAAAATTGAATTCTATTCTAAATTATCCCTAGTTGGTTATTATTATTGGATAATAATGAATGAATACTAGTATGAAATTTGACTGATGATTATGTTTTACTAATCATGTGTATGAGATACTAAGTTAACTCATAGATACATATTTGAGAAATGATGTATTGGATCGACCCGCTATGAGAATACTGCATGGATAATTGTCATAAGTGATTATCATCACAATAGTATTATCCTAGTCCTCTGACCTGAAAATACCATTGTTTTCTACATGACAAGTTCTATATTTTAACACATTCTAATATTATCTTTAACAGGATGATGGAATAGATTGTTGTTGGATATACAGTGAATCATGTGAGGAATGTGAGTGATTAAGAAGGAATTTGTCCCTCATTTATTATGAGAAAGATATCTATGGGCTCCTCGATAAGTTAGACTGAAAAAAACATATGGCCATACTGGAATGAATTGATAATATCAATATCAGTCTACTTAAGATCAAGAAATGATATGATTGAATAATATAAGGATGACATAAACCATGCCTTATGTTCAATCAATATATCTAGTGACAAAATGACTTTAATACTTATTGTGGATTAGGTTATGTCGGATTATTAACATTCGTATAACTTGGGTGATCATAATGTTTTGCTAGAGGCCGCTTATGATTTGTAGGCTAGAAACAGAATTTCAAGCCCACTATCAACGTTATGTGAACCTACAAGGTCGCATACTTAAAACATACCAAAAACGAATTTTGGAGTTTATTGTGTCTAGGTTTAATGAACTTGATAATGTCCAGATTCGATGTACTAGATATGTCTAGGTTCATTAAATCTGATATTATCTAGATTCTCTAAATCATATTCGAATTACAGACATTGTCTATATTCTTTAAATTATATTTGAATTACAGTTTACCTTAGTTAAAATCTAACTCTATCTCAAAGTCAATAGATATATATATGTCTGTTTTAGGGTTTCTAGTCAAAATTAAGTAAAAGAAGGCGTTCTCTTATTCTAAAAGGCGAAAACATTAAAAACCCTAAAATTAGAAAGAGAGTCATTTACCGTAAGGAGAGGGTGCTAGCACACCAATTCGTTTTTGAGAGAGTCTATTCGTGTGGATGCCTGCAGAGGGCGTTGCTCTGAGTAACAACGTCTGAATTCAATCCCGAATATAAAAAGCTCAAGTTAGGGTGTCACCGGAGTGAACCCGCTCTCTTCCTTTTAAAAATCTTGCCTCGTTTGTCATCTTGGTAAGATTCAATGACTTTCTTATCAATCTAATCGAATTGCATGGATCCTGCGAAGGTTTTGTGGCAATTAATTTTAATTTTTCGCTGCTTATTTGAATCACAAAATCTAGCAAAACCCAACAGATTAACCATCCAAATATACCACAGTTCTATTGACTCCGTCAATCACGTGCTACATCAGTTGATAAACAATGTTCCACTGATGAAGTTGATGCTTGTTAATTGTGGCCATTTTATTACCATGCCTTCAAAGTATCTTTTTTTTTTTTTTAATTTAACAAAATTTGGATCATTCCTAAAATAGGCTTAAAAATTGCCATTTACTTTAAAACCCGTCTTCAATTACTACGTTCAGTCATGGGTTGAATCCAGTAAATATTAAATTCTCTAAATTTATTAATGTCTTAAATCAAAGGTTTTCAAGGTAAATCATGCATTCAACAAATTTGAAAATTGGGTGAATCCTATACCAATTTATTCAAAATTCTTCCTTTTACTCGGGAGTTTGATCAAGACTTCTATGTCACAATTTTTCTCCATCAGGATACAGGTGTTGTTTTCAATTCTACAAGTTTTTAAGGCACAAAAAATGAAACATTTCCTAAAGAGCATTTGATTGGCAAATTTGAAAACGAGACGAAAACCAAAAAAAAAAAAAGTAAGCTTTTTTGAAACAAATAGAAAATAATTGAAAGTTGTTTTCTCATTTCCATTTTCATTTTGTAAGGCATATTAATACACGTTTTAGAAATATACCTAAAAATAATTTTACTATTTTTATATCTAAAATAATTTCTCATAAAAGTAATTAAACACAAATCTAAATACAGCCCATACACTATTCTCAAAAAATTATCATGTCTTAGAGGGACACACGGCATATCTTAGAGGGATATACAACAAGTTTGTGAGATAAAAACTTGTCATATTTTGTGGCATTAATAAAAATTGATTATAAAAAGCGGTGTTTATGTGAATAACCCCTTAAAGAAAATTATATGTTATGTCACACTTTTAAAAAAATATGTTTGTATTTATGTGAATAACTTATCAAAGAAAATTACTAGTTATGCAACACTTATAAAAAAATGTGTTTTATATGGCATATTAAAAAAAGTTATATCACATTATATTCATCTTATTTGTTTAAGTTGTGTTAAACTTAAATATGTATGACATTTATAAAAAAAAAGTTTCAAAAAAAATAAAATTTATAAAACATAATAAATATATACTACGTAGCTAGCTAGGAATTAAGCTCATAATAACCAAGTACTTTTGTATCCAATAAGTCTATGGCAATAAAGTCCTTCGTATAGCTCTGGTTCTGCAAGTCAAGTAAAGTTAGCACATGTTATTAATTAGATATTACACCGTATAAATGCGTATCAATTATATATATATTTATATATATCGTGGTCGTATTGCTTTATAGAAGTGAACTGATTATGGTTATAGACATAACCTAGTAGACTACCAATACATCATACGTCTACCAATTGTTCTTTAAAAAAAAAATAAAGTCAGCCGATTGTAATTGTAAGCATAGCCAAGTGATAAATCATGCATGACATTAAAATAGTTTCAGAAAAAGATAATTTTTAGAAAAAATAGCTTGATCAAAATTTCATAGTGTTGGGCTTACAATTTACATGATTGAAGTATAAAAGAAATAATTAAACAATTGCCTATAACTAATGGCCTACAATACAAAGACTATATAGAAAAGGAATGTTGATGAACAAGCATAGCTATCATACAGCTCATGAATGTAGACTAGAGATTTCCTGTTACGTCTTGAAAATAGGGGACACGACAGGGTTCTTGGTCCCATAACGTACTATGCAAAATTTACGAAATCATAATTCTCTAATACCAATTTTCTCAGGCATCTTGGATTTATATTATATAAATCCGGGTTATTTTTTGGTAAATTTTAATTAGTTGCGTCATCTGTTTTTAGCACATGACATTTCCTTAATACAGACTCCATAGTCCATACTAGAGTGTAGCGTTCAAATGAAGAAAGAAGTGATCAACTAATTACATACATTATCTAGTCTAACTTATCGAGGGGCCTGTAGATATCTTTCTCATACTAAATGAGGGATAAATTCTTTCTTAATCACTCACATTCCTCACATGATTCACTGTATATTCAACAACAATCCATTTCATCATCTTGTTAAAGATAATATTAGAATGTGTCAAAATATAGAACTTGTCATGTAGGAAACAATAGTAATTTTAGGTCAAAAGACTAGGATAATACTATTGTGATGAGAATCACTTATGACAATTATCCATGCAATATTCTCATAGCTGGTCGATCCAATACATCATTTCTCAAATATGTATCTATGAGTTGACTTAGTATCTCATACACATGATTAGTAAAACATAATCATCAGTCAAACTTTATACTAGTCTTCATTCATTATTATCCAATAATAATGACTGACTAGGGATAATTTAACATAGAATTCAATTTTCACCTAAGAGTTTTACTATCAAGTCACATACTTGATGACCTTAGACAGAATTAATTATTCATGGAATTAGAGTAAAAAACAATAATGAAAATGCCTCTTTATTAATAAAATGCAAATATAACAAAGTCAAAATGTGGTCATTACATAATTAGCTTAGGACACATCACTAATAGATATTACCTTGGACAATGCTCTACACCACCTCCTTCTTCTTCTACTTCTTCTTTATTGAATCTTAATTTTGTTATATGAAAGTGGTGAAAAATAGTTTGGGATTTTGGCTTGTTTTGGATTTAGGCTTTGGGAGGAAGTTTAGAAACACAAAACTTCTTCTCTTGGAGGCCTTGAAACACATGGTGTAGTCAAGAAAAATGGGGAGGGAAATTTTTTTTTTCCCTTGGAGGCTTTAGGCACACATGGTGGAGGAAAGTGGAGAGTAAAGAAATGAAGTAAAATTTTGTGATGGTTTTAATGGTCTTCCTTATATAGACCTTGCTCAATTTAATCTTTCCCACCTAACCCAAGTTTAATTAGTCTCTTAAGTGGCTTAATAAACCTTAAACTAGGATTAATTTCTCCTAGGTATGTTGTCATCTCAAGGATAGGGTGGAGTGTGGGATTTGTTCTATTAATTGCCAAAGGTCAATCGTCATGGGCAGAAGCTTAATTTAAGGGATTTTTGTCCCAAGTTTATTCTTACAAGTCATAGCTTAAGCAGATAATTTTTATACTGACATTGCTGATAGGAAATTTTAAATATTTGACAGGTCTTCTTTTATTTTTTTTCAAATACCGTGACACGCCAATCACAATATGAAGCGATATCAATACAAGTTTAATCGCATATTGATTTTGGACTGCTTTGAGCCTATAAATTTATTTTAGGCTTAATAAAACCCAAACGTGACTTTTTCAATATCTAAACTCTGTAATGACTTAGTTTTTAATAGTGTCACAAACCAAGTTTGTATAACATTTTCTATCTATTCGTCCACTCGCATAGCTTTATTTTTAAATAAATTGACAATTAAGGATCTAACTTGTGTTGGAGTGTTTCTCGATACATTGCTAACTTAGTATTATACCTGAAAATCCTGATAATTAAATTTTCTCGAGTTCTTTATAGATAAATTTCTTCCGCCTTAGTTGCGACAAAATTTATCAATCTCTTTACTAAATTTCAATAGTTAATTAATTTAATTATAGAATCTATTATAGAATTTTTGAAACGTTCGTATGTTAATTCTGTAAATTCTTTAATCACACATGATTCGAATAGGTAAATTATACTATTTAATTTTAGGATTTTCTTGGTCATTACATCACCTTACACTGGGAACCTCTCATTTCTTAGAGTTCCCACGTCACGTTGGTCATTTGTTTCGACTACAACATCTCAATCTCAGTCACAACATGTTGGAAGGTACCATCCAAGTCAATTTGAGCTTTTGTTCACAACTCAAGTCATTAATTTTGGGAAGAAACAATCTTATCAGAACAATTCCCTCAGATCTTGGCTCTTTGACGAAGCTTAAGTTGCTTGATCTACAGAGAAACAACCTCACAGGAGGCATCCCGCCTTCCTTGGGAAACATTTCATCACTTGATCATCTCACTATAGCCGAAAACAATCTAATGGGAATTGTTCATGGTGAGTTAGGCAAACTCAAAAGGTTAACTTTTTTAGCCATCGGGGCGAATAATTTGTCAGGTACAATCCCTCCTTCCATTTGTAATATAACCACCCTGACAAATTTGTAGTTGCAAAAAACCAGTTAAAAGGCACTCTTCCTCTCAACATAGGCCACACACTTCCTAATATCAAAATATTCTATATTGGTGACAATGAATTTTCGGGAACAATACCAGAGTCCTTTTCTAAAACTTCCCAGCTTCAACAAATTGATTTTGCTGAAAATAATTTTTTCGGACATTTCCAATTGGTTTTGGAAATCTTCAAAATATTAGCATGCTACTTTTCAGTGAAAATTTCTTAGGGAATTATTCAACCAATAGCTTGGATTTTGTTACGCATTTAACAAATTGTAGCCATTTAGAAATATTGGACATAAGTTCGAATTATTTTAGAGGCGTTTGCCCAAATCTGTGGGCAATTATTGTTAACAAATTCACCAAACTTTATATGGGTGGAAATCAAATATTAGGAAATATTCCCTCAACAAAACCTCACTCGATTGTTTGAACTTGATCGATCATATAACAAGCTAGAAGGAAACATTCCTCCAAATATTGGGGACTACCAAAACTTGCATCTCCTTGACTTTTCAACTAATGATTTGAGTGGAGAAATACCAAAAGAGGTTTTTGGTCTTTCCTCCTTATCTATCTTACTCAACTCATCACACAACTCATTGATTGGTAACCTACTGATATAAGAGGGAAAGCTAATCAACATTCATGAACTCAACCTCTCAGAAAACAACCTGACTGGTGAAATTCCTGAGACAATTGGTGATCTTCAAAGTATAGATTTCTTTTCCTGCAAGGAAATTTCTTTGAAAGAAGCCTGCCATTTGCTTTGGCTTCTTTGAAAGGTGCACGTTATTTGGATTTTTCACGAAATCACTTGTCAGGATGAATTCCCCATGATATCGTGGAACATCGTTTCTTGATGTGCCTAAATCTTTCTTTCAATGATCTTGAGGGAGAAGTACCAAATGAAGGTGCCTTTAAGAATGCAAGTGCGGTATCACTACTTGGAAATACGAAGCTTTGTGGTGGTGCACTGACATTGCACCTTCCAAAATGCCCTGATGAAGAATCCAAAGAGTAAAAGATTCGTCATGATCTCAAACTCACTCTACAATTGTTTGTGTGGTGGCAACAATTTTTTTGCTTTTGGCTTTTATTTTATTTTATTGGAGGAAGAAATCACAGAAGAACTCATCAGCCGAGGTTGAAAAATTAAATCTCGTTTCAAATGATTCCTACAAGACACTTTTTCAGGCCACCAATGGATTCATTCCAAGCATGTTGATTGGAACAGGAAGCTTTGGCTCTGTGTATAAAGGCATCCTTGATCAAGAAGAACCAGTTGCTATAAAGATTCTTAATCTTCAACAAGAAGGAGCTGCAAAGAGTTTCATTGCTGAATGCAATGCCTAGAGAAATATTAGGCATCGAAATCCTGTCAAGATCTTAACATGTTGCTCTAGTATAGATTACAATGGCAATGAATTCAAGGCTTTAGTCTTTGCATATATGTCAAATGGAAGCCTAGAGAAGTGGCTGCATCTCGTGGCTCATACTGAGAACAGGACAATGGGTTTGAAACTAATTCAAAGACTAAATATTGCAATTGA
The DNA here is from genome assembly GCA_946598075.1 of Artocarpus hirsutus. Taxonomy (NCBI): domain Eukaryota; kingdom Viridiplantae; phylum Streptophyta; class Magnoliopsida; order Rosales; family Moraceae; genus Artocarpus; species Artocarpus hirsutus. The sequence continues at coordinate 14,949 of CAMOHE010048488.1, forward strand.
TGTGGCTTCTGCAATATGCTATCTTCATGAGGATTGTGATCCACCAATAGTTCATTGTGACTTGAAGCCTAGCGATGTTCTTCTTGACAACGAAATGATTGCCCATGTAAGCGATTTTGGATTAGCAAGGTTGTTCTCAAATACCACTGGCATTTCCGATGGTCAATCTAGCACAATTGGAGTAAGAGGAACCATTGGCTACGTAGCACCAGGTAACAAATAGAAAGCACTTGATTTTTTCTACATTAGTCTTTTGTAAATTATGTGACTGGACACAGCATTAGTCCTACACATGACCTTGTTTTAGAGACTGAAGTTTACATACACTAATATATATACGCACACACACGAACATATATACATATATATACGTACATATATATAGATATATGTGCAGGACCATCTTCGTTTTCACCTACTTTGTAATAATATGTACTTTTCCTTGAGTTGAAGCTTAAAATCTGTAGACCCTAACTTTTAGATTTTATGTAATACTTTTGTTATTCCATACTAAAAACTACAAAAATATACATTACTCTTCTGAATTGTAGAGTATGCAATGGGCGGGGAGCCCTCAAGACATGGGGATGTGTACAGCTATGGCATCCTTTTGTTGGAGATGCTCACTGGAAGGAGATCCACCGATGGACAATTCAAAGACGATTTCAATCTCTATAACTTTGTTAAGTTGGCATTGACAGCTGGAAACCTTCTTCAAGTAGTGGACTGGGCTCTTCTCCGAAACAAAATAGAAGAACCGACATCGGATAGAAGAAGAGATCGAGAAAGAATAAACAACAGCAACAATAACGGAGGGATTGAGAATGAGGCCGAAGAAGGAAACAACATTATCGGCTTTTTGATCAGCACTCATTTGCAAAAGTGCTTGGCTTCAGTGTTGGAGATCGGAGTTGCATGCTCTGAAGAATCGCCAAATGAAAGAATGAACATGGGAGATGTCATTAGGGAGCTACAGCATATAAAAAATGCTTATGTGAGTGTTGGGATCCTAGGACAGAGACAAAGAACCACCTGGCGTACTGTGATAGGTAATTGACACAAAAAAGGTTACTTCTATTAGCTTAAAAGTTTTTAATAAGCAGAACACTTTACCAGAATAGATAAGTATAATAACATATTTTTTTAGTCAAGATTCTGTAACATATATATGATTTAGTCATCTACTTCTCTTTGTTTTTCTCATTTGTTCTTGAACCGCAGGAGTTTGAAGCTTTTGAAAGAGGAAGACGCTCAATCATACGGTGAAGATTGTCTTGGTGCCTAATTATTTGTTGAGAGACATGAGAGTAGACTCTGGCATTTGTACTTGTAATCAAACAGATGGTTGTTCTGTTCTTTTTCTATCAAATAATTGTGTATTAAACACATAATTCATGTGTGATGATATTGTACTAAATCCCACTTTGTAGTCTGCTACTTATGCTTTATCCTTCCTGTGATTAATGTGTGATTTAAGGTGGAGTGTTGCTATTTTGATAAGTTCATGGGCTACATATGGTTGTGTGACGAGTTGATTAAAAAAAAAAAAAAAGAAATAAAGTAGACCTATTGATCACATTTTACTTCTCTTGATTAAGCCAAAATTTTAATTTTATACCTTTTTTCCCTCTTTTTTTATCCAAATATTATGGAAATACAAATTTACTTGTATTTAACGAGCAGACACGTGAGGCTTTTAAAAGGGAAAAATCATCCTAGAAGATGTGGAGATTTTATCTTGCTGTATGCCCAATTTATCGAGAAAAGACTACGGCGTTCATACTTGATATCAACTCGTTTGCATAAATTGTGCCGTCAACAGGTAGATAAATGGACTTTGATTCCCTTTTTTGGTCCCCTGTTTTAGATATCCCATATCGAACATTGTTCTTCTGACCTTGAGGTATCAAGTTATTGTCGTTTTTTATTTTATGCCTTCTGTATTATTTATTTTTTGGTTCCAAGTGCTCTTGCCGTTTTACATTTTTTTTCCCTTTGTTTTTTTGTTTCAAAGTGCTCATATTATTTCTTTTTCTAGTCATTGTCCTTTATATTTTTGTCATCGTTTTGGGTTTTTGATGTCGCTTTCATTTTCAGGGGCCATGTTTACAGGTTTTAGTGGCACCATATTTTTACGATTTCTCAACATTTACTGTCCCTTTTCAGACTCGCTGTCCTTTTTACAATTATTTTCCATCTGTTAACTGTCGTTTTGTTATTTTTTTTTTTTTGTTTTTTTGTTTTTTTACTTTGTTGTTGTTTCTTACTTATTGTTGTTTTAGTGATGGTCATCGTTTTAATTTTATTAACAATTCTATCAAGGAAGGTTAAATCAAATTCAGAGTCTTCTTTGCTTTGTCCTTGCACCTCACTTGTACAATGAGAACATTAATCAACGGTTTAAATCCATCGTGTTATCTTGAAATGACAGTCAAACAAGTTGTCGCACAATCCAGCGTAGTAATATGTGATATAATGGTTTTTGACTGTCATCTAATACCTTGGTTTATGCTAGTAGAATCAGATTAGATGATGGTTTCCTTCGTCTAATAGCTTACATTAGATGACGGTTTCAATAAAAACCATCGTCTTTAACGACCCTACTTAAATGGTCGTTACTTAACTACATAATCTTAATACTTAAACATATTTTAACATGAAGTGCTTAAAAAATTAATCTTTTGAAACTAGTATGATAATTTTCCCAAAAATTATTTTAATACTTTTCTTAATATCAAATGATACTTTAAAAACATTTATAAAATTAATTATTACTATAATTTTTTACTATAAAATTTACGTGTATTTATTGTATTTTTCGTTGCAACATCTATATATATGTGTATATATATATATATATTTCTTGTTAACAGTCTTAAACCTTTTTTCTTTTTTCTTTTTTTTTTTTTTTAAATTTGAGGTCGAATGGCTACAACCTCGGTCTCTAAAGCTCATTACGTAATACTACTTAATATTTCACATATACAAAATTTTATAAAAGAAAATATAATGCAAAAAATATATTTTTGCATGAACGGTATTCATTCCTATCTTCATCATTTGTTTGCCTCTCGTTACTGTCTAATCAAGTGATGCTGATGGGTTCCTTATCTATAGAATGAATACACTAAATGAGCTTTTACTCAGCAAGTAGAAAGTTTAACTGGCAAAATAATTTGCAGGTCATCTAATAAAGCTGTGCATGATCAGTTTATACTTGCTTATTGACTTCTTTTATGCTTAATTATGTATTCTTTCTCTTATCTTATTATTTGGGCTCAAGTAATTGTACCGACTGTGCATGATTTTTGGGATGTTAAGGATCACAAGGTTCTAACAACACTGAGATTATAAATTGTATTGCCATCATAGGGGAGTTAGGACTTGTAAAGTCCTAACAACACCATGATCTTTTAAAACTTAAGCCTCATTGTAGGTCGAGAGGTTGGTATAACAGCCTTAAGTTGTCTTATTTAGTTTCGCTTCTCTTATTATATGTATGTAGTATGACATATTACTACATAAAACTATATACTAGTAGTAAAAACATGCTAACTAAAAGTGAGTAAATAGTATTTTTTTAATACAGCATACATCGGACATTATTCATGACCTAACAAGATGCTAATACATCATATCTTAAATAAGTATATATATGACCTAACAAAATTATGGCAAGTCATAACACTAAACATGCATTTTATATTTTTAAAAATCATGTAAAATCATTTTATTTAAAAACTAATCATACTAATGGTGGGATTCCTACTTACCTGTTTTAGTGAAGTAGGCTTCCCTATTAATCAATTCCCCTTTTCTCTAATGGAAATGATTTTGCACTAAAACACCCATTAAATGTCTGTAAGAATGCTATTTAGATTTTTAGCATAAACGTTGAAATTTTGAGCACTAATTCCATTAGTGTTTTCCTCTAATCAAAAGATCATAAAAATCACTATTTCTATTATAAGGATTAATTATTTTTTTAAATCCTCATAATATTTAATTTTCTCTTAATTGCCAATAGTTCATATTAAAATTGATAATTAATTAATTTAAAAACAATTAATTAATTTTCTATCGTCACTAAATCTATATGACCTCAATAAACTAAATTAGACATTTTCTAAATTCATGATTCTAGACCTAAGTTCTAATTAACCATATTCTTAATTCATTTAAGGGGCTCATAATTGATTTTAAGGCCAAAAATGATCCTATGACGTCACATACACTATCTTGTTAAAACTATGGCCTAAGTGGTTTTTTAGACTAAAACGGGCGTTGGATTTATGCCTAACATTGTGGTACTAGGACTCTAGCATATAGGGTTTTTAAGATAGTTGTTTTAGTGTCAAATTGAAAGCTATTAAAGTTTATCCTTAGGAAATTAATCCGCGTAACTTAAAGTTTTGAGCAAAGATCGTTTTATAAAACAATTACCAAAATCGGTAACCCACTAAATCTTGAGCTTGTATAATCTGTCTAGAGTGTTGTAATTTCTTGGTTTACTAAAAAAAAAAGAGATTTTATAGTCTGCAACCTTTGTTTATAAAGACTAGTATCAAAATGTACTTTTGCCGTTAGTTTTCGAAAATTACCATGAAATCATATGTTAAAAACAGGTTTTCTTTTAAAGTTTTTTCTTCATAAATTGTTTGTTTTAAATATGTGATTTACTAATTTTTATGCTCATTTTAAACTCCAGATCATCGTCTGAATATATGTCTGGAAGCCTAGAGAAGTGGTTGCATCTTCCTACTGATGGCGAAAAACGGTCAAGGGCTCTGAGCCTACTTGAGAGACTAAATGTCCCAATTGATGTAGCTTCTGTAATGTACTATCTTCAAGAGGACTCTAACCAACTAATTATTCATTGCGACTTAAAGCCTAGCATTGTTCTTCTTGACAATGAAATGAACGATCATGCAAGTGATTTTGGATTAGCAAGGCTAATCTCAAGTACCGCCAGCTCTTGTGGAGGTGAAGCTAGCACAATTGGGATAAAGGGAACAATTGGTTATGTGGCTCCAGGTAACAACTCTACATTATCTTCCTATATTTGTTCTACTTTTAGGAAGACTGTCTTAAAGATGCATATTTGACTGGATGTTGTCCCAAAAGCAGCAAACTAACTAGCGCTTAAGAAAAACAAATATCATGGTAATATCTAATTATTTATATCTAGTCTTGGTTGAAGTGTAGTTGTTAAGTTTTAGACATTGTATTTTTTTTTGCTTTTTAACAATAATATGCACGAAGAAAACTGCTAAAATATTTAACTGCCACGAGTTGCGACGTATGCAATGGATGGTGTGCCATCCAAACAGGGGATGTGTATAGTTACGGGATTCTTGTGCTGGAGATGTTTACAGGAAGAAGACTCACCAATGAAACGTTTAAAGATGATTTCAATCTTCATATCTTCGTTAAAATGGCACTTCCAGAAAGACGTGTGCAAATGACGGACTCGGCTTTTCTTCAGAATGTAGTAGAAGAAACCGCATCGAGAAGAGAAGAAAGTAACTACAGCAACAATGGGGCCATTGAGATTGACGTAGAAGACGGAAACGTCGGCTTTGAGAGTCCAAACCAGATTAATGCTCATATGCAGAAGTGCTTACTTTCAGTGTTGGAGATTGGACTTGCATGTTCAGAAGAATCACCAAACGAAAGAATGAAAATGGGAGATGTTATCACTTATCAGAGAGCTACAACACATAAGCAATGCTTATGTGGGTGTTGGAATCAACAGACACTAACAAAGAACCAGCTATATAAGAGACATTTCAGCATAAATTATTTGTTAGTTTTAAGCTTAAATTTGAAGGGACCACATCATGTTACTTGCATTAGCTTTTGTAAGTCTTCAAGCTCAACATTTAACCAGAATAGGTAAGTGTAACATGCCTCTCAGAAATGATATAGTAACGCATTAGATCAAAATCTATATTTTTTCAGTACTTATGAAAATTTTGATTAAAAAAAAATTGGAACAGAAACTGACCCATATTTGAACCCCGGGAGCTTGAAGCTTTTGGAAAAGAAAAAGCACCAAATGAGATGGTGAAGATTTCCTCTCGTCGATTGCCTAATTTATTGAGAATCGACTCGTTGCATAGTCTAGTCTTCCCTTGTCATGTTCTGTTTTTTTCCCGCCTTTTTTTAAATGACTATGCAATAAATTGTGTTGCGTAAATACATAATGCATGTATGATATTATACTGGATTCCGCTTTATAATTTGTATAATTTGATGAGCGTGCTTTATGCTTCATAGGGTTTTATGGGCTGTAAATTGTGGAAAGCTGTTATTTTGGTAAATTTATGTGAACTTAAACTAGCTAGAAATATTTACAGTGTCCTGTTTGTGAGAACTGAGAGGTGTATTGAGTTGCAAAAACTAAAAAGAAATAATGGAGACCCACTAGTTTTCTTTTGATTTCTCTAGAGTTTTCTTTTGATTCAAAACCTTGTCTTTTTTCCATGTTTTCTGATTCATAGGTTATTGTCGTTTTTCAAGTACCCTTATTTTTTTAAGGTAATTATCGCTTTTAATATTTTTGTGATTTGGAAATGACATTTTCGTTCCTCAGGTTCTTGCCGTTTCTATGGTAATTTTATATCTGGTTATTGTCGCTTGCTGGTTTTGTCGTTTCCCTCTTGTTATCGTTTTGGAATGTAATCGTCATTTTACTGCCTTTCCCTTTTTACCGTCGTTTTTTAACTGTTCTCGCTTTCATTGTTGTTGTCGTTTTTCAAGTAATTGTCGTTTTACGATTTATTTGTCGTTTCTTTGTGGAGGCTAGCTTTTTGAATTTGTCTTTGGTCCTAATCACGTTTTTTTCCCCTCTTTTTGGTCGGGGCCTAAAGTTATTATGACGTTCTAAAGTTAGGAAATTTTCAAAAATACATCTATTAAGATTTATTTTTTATAAATATCACATATGTTTATTTGTCTTATAACTTAACATAAATAGTATAGTGTGGCATAAACATTTCTAAATATGGTATAAATCAACACAATTTTTAAAAGTGTGACATAATATATAATTTTCTCTTTAGTTTTTCGTATTATCAAATTTTTATGTTTATTTCGTTCCGTTTGAGTTTTATTGTCGTTTCGCTAATTTAGGGTAATTTGAGTAAATTAACCTTCTAGAATTTAATTGTTTTTTAATTTTTCTAATCTTTTTTAAAAACCATAAAGTATACCTCAATTTTTTTTCCTTCTGTGTTTTTTCTATATTTCAAAGTCTCAACTTACCTTTTGAAATTTTCCAACGAGTTAAAAATAACACTATTTAACCTGATGGAGGTTATTACGAAGAAGTCCCGTGACATATATTATTTGGGGATTATTCTAGATATGGCTATTGGAGTACTTCCAAGAGCGAAAGTCAAAGCGCTTAACAACCACCCATTTACTCCATTGTTGTTATTAAAAAGTGCTCTCGTTTGTCATGAGTAAATAAGAGAAGCATTAGTCAAAATCCGAGAGTATTCACTAACATGCGTCACATTTTCTGTGGCAACTTAAGTTGGGCTTGGAGTTTAGAAGACAGAGAATTGAGCAGATAATATGAACTATTTGTACCTGCGTTATTAGTGACAGCTATAATTTTGAGGAAAAGCACCTGAGAGTGAGAGTTCAATTTATATGTTCGCATGTGGTCAACTGACTTGTATATTCAAAATCAAACTCAAGCATGCTTCATTTTGAAAAGATTTTTATCATACATGGCATATAATCTGAACAATATAATCTATATCTGCTGCTATGATATATATATGTGATATATATATATATATATATATATATATGATATATATGTATATATATGTACATGACGCTAAGAAAGTCAGCTTAAGCCTTAAATGTTGGAAAGTTAAGTTCCACGCCTGAATATTTTATTTCCAATCAGACTCCCCATTCTTTATATACATCATGTTAATTGTTTTAATATATCATCACTTTGACTACTCAACTCTTCAGTAACATTTTTTTTTTTTGGGGCATGATGAGCTAAAACTATTTGCTATTCAAAGTTCCTGCATTTATGATGCAATTATTAATCTAATGTATAGAAGAACTTATATATTTAATTCTACGTCTATCTTTTTTTGTTTCAAAGATATGCATGAAAAGTTTCAGAAAAGTCTGACTTTTAGGAATTTTATTTAATAAAATGAGAGAAAATAAAGTTTGTGATCCTCAAGCTATTTGTGTTTACATTTTGTAACTAACCTGTACTTAAAACCTGTAAATTAGCACAATTTCTTTCCATATATAGCAGATTGATATAGTCACATGCCCTGTCTTAAACCACTGAAAGCCCACAAATAGCTTCAAGCTTCTTCATTCATCACATCCAAATGAAAATTCAAAACCCCACCAATTCGTGTGTTTTTTGGCCTTTGCATTTCCATGTCATTCTTATACTTTTTTCTGTTAGCTTATTGCAACCCACCATTACTACAGTCAGTGCCTTGGGAAATGAAACTGACAGAATTGCCTTACTCAAGTATAAAGAATTGATATCGAGTGATCCACAAGGAGTAATAAAATCTTGGAACGACTCCATTCATTTCTGCAAATGGCCCGGAATGCAACCGGCACCAGAGGAATGCAGCCTTGGACTGTAACTTGCGTGGAACCATATCGCCTTACATGGTAAGTGTGGTTAAAATTATAGTTGTGCTTTAACATACTGTAGTGTATGAGAGCTTTTCACTGTAGTAACTTTTGATTTTTTATTTTTTACTATAGTATGAAGCAAAAAGTTACTACAATGTAAGTTCTCACATGCTACAATGTTTTGAACCAAAAAGTTGGTTATAAACATGCTTCACAGGCATCCACTCTTTTTTTTTTCTTTTTTAATTTTTAAGGCAGAACAAAAAAATAATTTTCTTTCAATATAAAACGACAATATTAATTTTGTTTTTAATGTTTCTGTTACCGTCTTTCAATAATTTTTTGGTCCTGTTATATGTTTCTCACTTTTTCGGTTACCGTTGTTCTTGAAATATTGTCGTTATATGTTCTTGTCGTTGTTATGTTGCTTATGTGCATTTTAATACCAGCTAGATATTTCTTACTATTACGGGCAGTCCAAATGATGGTATCCTAAAGGACTGCATGTTTTGACTCTGTTTCGAACATCATGGTAAGTTTCGAAAATGACCATGTATGTATTGTTATACAATTTCTGAAGGTTACTTGGGTTAAGCATTATGATAATTTACCTTAGACATAATTCGATAATTTCTAGCGGAGCGTGTTGGAAACGGCTATGTTTGGAATATTATAATAATGTCTAAAAATGACAAAAGTTTTTATGACTGTTAAACAGTTTCGAACAACAAATACTAATTATGTTTGAGGATTGTTATAAAACACCAGTGATGTGGTGTTAAGCACTATCCATTAATTGATGTTGAGGAGCGTATGTCGCTCTTCTTCATTGCATCCGATCATGCATATAATGCAAAGCAAAAGCACTATAAACACCACAATTTGAGGGCACAATGTACTCATGGTTGGCAAGAACTGATCAGTAGGGTGCGTTTTGATAAGAATAACAAGGACTCTTTAATTTCGGAATAAGAATAACAAGCAGTATTTAATTTCGGCAAGAATTTTTATAACTTATAGGGTTGGTTTTTTGAGTTTCTCTTGCGTATTAAGAGTAACAAGTACTCATTCCTTTATAGCTCAAAAAAATTTATCTAGTTGATAGTGAAGTAACTCAAGTTTCAAAGGACAAGATTGAGACGTATATGGAATCATGAATGGTCCAGGTGCATTAGTTATGGAAATTTTGAATTCTATTTTAAGCATAGAATTCAAAGTTTCCATGAGCCGTTCATTGGTCAGGTGCTAATTGGTAAGTCCAACATTGAACGTGTTTCTTACTCCAATATTACCAACTGTAAGCAGTTTTAGCGTGTAAATTACTTCTCTGATTTTTCTAGCAAAATAGAAGTTCTTCTTCTGATTTTAGTCAGTCAATTGGTCTGTTTACAATGACAAGCACTCGTACTCGGTCTAATTAAAGACTCTTAAAGTCAATCGCATTACAATCAGATTTGACATGTTAACCGACTAATAATCTCTAGTGTGTGAAGCTTAACTATTGTCCTGACACAGAGCTTAAGAGTCTAATCTTTAGTAAGGGTATTTTAGACTTTTCCTCTTGTGAGAGATTAGAGAAATGACAGGATTTGTATGGAGTGAGATTCTTCTGTAATCTTTGTTATCATATATAGTGACATCTTTTTTTTTTTCTTTTAATAATCGTGAACAATAAAACCGCAAAAAACAAACATATAAGCACGCATAAGATTTGGGGGATGTTCCATTCACGAAAAGAAAGGGGATCTACCATGTAAGGTCCCAAAAAAATCTAAAAATTAATAAGTGTGATTAATTAATGATTTTTTTCATTATCTATGTCGTTAATTCATAAGAAATTATAAGTTTAAAGTTTTTAAGTTCAAGTATCTGTGAGAACTACTAGAAAATTTTAAAAATGCAGTTCAAGGCTAGAAATTTATCCCGCAATTTAAGTATTTTATGTTAAAGCATGTTAAGATCAAGATTATGTAGTTAAATAACTATATAGTTAGGGTCGTTACATACCAAACTTAAAAGGTTTTCAACAATTGAAGTAGAGTTCACAATTAAGCAATTGTCACATACAACTTAGAATGCAAACTTCTAACATGATTTTTATATTCCCCTTAAAAAATGATTCCTGTATATTTTTTCGCATAAATTAATTATCCGTCTAGTTAAATTTACATTAAATTATAATAACATACTATTCACATTTAATTTTAGGATGTAACTGAAGGTCCATTCTTACAGAGTGCAAGAAAACCTGCCAATATTATTGCTGTCTTAATCGGTGCTTTCTGAACTTCCAATAATAATACTAGAAAATAAATGGTCGAACTTACAGCTACTTAGTTTTTCTGCATTATTGATAAGCTACCTGTGCATTCGGAGAATTTTCCTTGGTAATGTCAAGACTTTAAAAAGTCTCGACTGAGTCAAGATTAACATTAGAATATTCAAAGTTCCATTATTTTTAGTGTAAACTGCAATTTAATCACTTAAAAGTATTTTCATGGCACATTGCCCTTGTATATCTTGTAACCTCATGCAGTATGAACAATCTGTTAGTTTCTGTTAAATTTTTTGACAATATTTTCCAATGAAAGAAGCCACGTGAAATTTTTTTAATAAGCAATAATTGAAATTTGCACATTGTCCACTCTCCCTTATAAAAGTGTAAAATTCCAATTTTTTTGAGTGAAGGAGTTTGGCTATTTGCACTTATTTCTGGAGTAAAAACATGTTTGGTAACATGATTTCCATATTCCCTCTTTTTGTTCCAGTTGTCAAATGTAGATATATTGTCAAACTAAGTTGAGTTTAGTTAGTTTGTTTTTTCTGATAGAATTTTTTAGGTCTGTGAAGTTAATATTTTTGTTTTTTTTGTTTTTTTCATAAACACTTCTTTGTCAATGAGTTTTTTCTAATGAACAGTAAATTTGGACCTGGGTGTGAATTCTTAATGACTTTCTTAATGATTTTTTTATAAACATTTTATCTCCCTTCTTGGTTCTTACTAGCTCTAAAAAACTAAAATGGATTAGTTTTAGCATTTTGAGAGGGAAGGGCTTTTTTTTTTTTTTAATTTTTTTTTATTTTTTTAATGTAAGACCCCTAGTATCCAGAGCCACATTGGGCCATGACTAATCCGAAGTCAAGCCAGGTTGGACCCATATGGGGGAAGCTCTCCCAACACCTGTTTATCCCCTCACAAAGCTCAAATGGAGACCTTGCTTAAAGGAGAACGAGCTCCTTGCCACTCGATCCCACAAGTCGTTAGTAGGAAAAATTGCAAAAAAAAAAAAAAAAAAAAGAATAATCAGCTTTTTTTGTTAAAAAACTGATCGAGTTTGATGGAAGAAGAAAAGTTGGAGATAGATAATAGATCGGGAAGGCAAAACAGATACATTTTAAAATTTAGAGAACATGTTACTTGAAAAAAAAAAGGACTAATTAGCATTTTCTGTTAAAAAACTGACAGTTTGACAGAGGAGGGAAAGTTGAAGATGGATAATGAATCAAGAGGGCAAAACAAATACATTTTGAAGTTCGAAGACATGTTATTTATACATAGTTTAGAGAGGATCCGTAAAATTTATCCGTTACATTTTTCTCTGTCTTTGCCTTTTCTTCCTCATTTACCCTTTTATCTAATCCACTTGAATGATCACCGTTATCTTTCGACTCCTTGACAAGAAAAATCTGACTAATTGATCAATTTCGTTGAGAGAAAGTTGTAAAAAATAATAATAACAATAAATAAGAGAAAATTACGTGATATGCCACACTTTTAAACATAGTTTTTATTCATCATACACTTGAAAATATAATGCCACATTGTTACTCATATTATTCATTTAAATTATGCCATATTAAAACATTTGTGGCATTTATAAAAACTAAGTTTTAAAAGGTTGCGTTTATGAAAATGTTCCAAATAATAAGCCTCATATCTTTTGAGGGAATTGATTTCTTGGAGAAATTGGGCGGCCCACTAGTCTAAGGGGGAGCAGAGCAGACTTAGAAAGTGGAGTTTCTAGGAATAAAATATTGCAGGCGTTTTTTAGTGGGAATAAAAATATTTGTAACATTATCTAGAATGAATATACAGTGCATATAGTTACAACAGTTGTAATTAGTGATACTTGATTGTTCTCTATGTTATGAAATTGTTAAATATGAAAACAGTTGAAAATGCATTAAGATATATGAATGTTAGACTCTGTTTGATCTTAACTTAAATAATGGCCAATGTATCAACATAACAGGCCTCCATTATTCCTTGAAACTTCTTTTTAACCTCCGCCTTGAACTCGGCATTCCACCGTTAGCTGCCTCCTTAAATCCCTACCTACAAATAGCACGTCAAAACCCTCTCTTCTCCTCATCACTCCATGTAATAGTTCTTTATTCTATCATGAGCTTATTGCGTCCTACTAGCGCTACTGCCGGTGCCTATGCAATATTCAGCAACGAAACAGATAGGTTTGCTCTGCTCAAAATCAAAGAATCAATTCCCATAGATCCAGATAAAGTCCTAAGCTCATGATGATTCTGTTCCCTTTTGTGACTAGCCTCGAATCGCATGCATCATTTGGCATTAAAGGTTTACGGCCTTGAAGTTGGAGGGCTATAACTTGGGAGGAACCATATCGCTTTACATTGCAAACCTTTCTTTTATGAGTTATATTAATCTAAAAAATAATAGCTTTTTCAGCAAAATTCCACAACAAGTTGATCGTTTGTTCCAACTACGACATCTCGATCTGAGTCGCAACATGTTGGAAGGTAAGTACGAACAATGTCGAGGAATTATAAATCTCCATGAAGTTGGCGACACAGACTATAGTAACGGAGTTCAGAATGATATTTCTAGCAATTATAAATCTCCATGAAGCATTTGTAGCCATCCACGGTTGTTTGAGGATCACTTTTGAGGATGCTTCGAGGACTGTAGACACAACGAGATCCGACTAGAACTGCTTAGCTCAGAATCCAGGTAAGTAGAAATCTCGCCTACAGTATAAACAATTTTTAAGTAAATTGTTTTACGTGTTTTCAAAGAAAAATTATAAATTATATGATCAGTGATTTGTCACGCCATGTTTTGTTATGATGTGTTATTATGTTAGGATATGATTTATTATATTTAAGTCGTAGCATGCCATGCTACGTTGTGATTATGTCATGATCAATATGTGATATATGCAATAACAAATTATATTGCTTAGCCATTTTAAGTTAAAGCATGATTACGATTTATGAATTATGATTTATGAAATGGTGATGCTATGTAGTAACACGTTATATTGCATACACACAATAAGATGAGTGAAATTAATAAGACAAGTTAAGATGTCATACTAACCTATCGACCTATAGGAAGACTTCAATACGATTCAATACTGGCTATGATCTCAGCGTCATTAGGGACATCATGGACCCTGACTTCCCAAAGATCACACGCAATTGTTATGATCAAGCGGGCACAATTAATAAAATAAGATAAATCTTAAATAAATAAGCATAAAACAAGTTGATAAGCAAGCATAAAATATTTATTCATGTTTTTATTAAATTATTTTAATTATGTTTTGCGAGTCTAATTTCTTACTTG
>CAMOHE010048489.1:7552-22691 GCA_946598075.1 Artocarpus hirsutus
TTGCCTGTTTTACAAATTGTGCCTAAACGCTTGCTATTACTTCATTTTTCTGTATTTGAGTGATTAAGAACTATATGATGAGCGAATTCCTTCCACACAATCATGAATATTGGAGATTTATACAATAATTGGTTTGCTGAAGATGATTTACAATGCACTGTCAATCTTCTTGGAAGAGGGCAATGCAATTAGGCATAAGAAAGCAAAGTCAATAAAGTTTTTGGTTATCAATTGAAAATATGGATTTATTCTTATATATAATATGAGTGCACATACATCTTCTGTATAGAACAATGATATTGAACATCAATAATGCCCGATATCACTACTCACACAATAGGTGAGCCGCACATGTGGGCCCCAAACTTGTGGCCCATTAGTTGTGAGCAGGGGTGTTTAGCACCACCTGACGCTTTCTGTTTTTTTCTTTTGTAAACTCTACTAACTGCTTTTTTTGTTTCTTTTTTTCATGCCCCACACAAAATTATCTTTTGGACAGTAATATCTGTTCTCATTTTCAGGAGTACCCTCCTGGTGTTACAATTGTACCCATAAAAAGTGGGACACTAAAACCATTTACCACAACGAACTTGATTGTATTTGCACGTGAGAATCCTTCAGATGACTATGATGATACTAGTTTTGTTGCTTCTGGTGATGCGCTGATATTAGATCCAGGGTGTCACTCTAATCTCTACAAAGAGGTATAAATGCCATGATCATGGAATGAGAACGTTTCTCTTCTCATGCTTTTCACAAATGAATTCAAATTTGTGCTATCTATCATTTGGCTTTGGTGAAGGAAAAGAGTGAACTCGTCTTAATGGCCTATTCTTTGCAATGATTAATTATATGTGTGCACTTCTCTAATTTTTAAATTTCATGCTCTTAAGGACCAATCTTGAATCGATGTTGGTAAATCTTGTGCAATTCTGTTCTCCTATATTGGACGTTTCTTTCTTGTGTAGAGTATTGACTATCCCAACCAGTCATACCCTCACATATAAAATCCCAGGGAAGTTACCAGTAACCTAACTCGTTCTTGTACTAGACTATGTTTGAATCAGGGGCTTGCCCAAAATTATGTCAGAGTTTTGAACTCAATCTGATGAAGTTTAAAGCCTAATTAAATTGCCAATGAATTTTGATATCTGAATGTTTTTGTTATTGTTAATTCTTATTGAATTATAGACTAAATATATCCATCTAATGATTCCTAGTTTTAATATCTGTTATTCTTATTGAGAAATATATCCATCTACTGATTCCTTGAAAAAAGATTGAATTTCTCCATTCAGTAGTTTAATCTACTTAGGATCCAATTCTGGTTTTGGATATCAATTGCACCAAAATTTTGTATTTCTATGTTAGTACTTTATAATTATTGGTCTTTTAATGAAAATAAGATTTTTAACTAAAGGAGGAGTCTTATGTACATATACACACACACATACATATATACATACATATATATATATATATATATATATATAAAACTGAATTTGGGTACCTCCTCCTTTTATGACTTAAATGAGTTGAGTTTGTTACATTTGGTAAAACTTGATTTCAGTTATGATCCGTAGAAGTGCCTTTGGATCTCAGCAGATACAAATTCAAACTAGCTTAATCTGTTGTAGGCTTGTAGCTGTTTGTACTTTAACAACTTGTGCCTTTGTTCATGCTAGAGAGAGTTCCTCTTTTCTAACTGTTATGATTTAAGTGTGATTGTCTTTTTTTTGGCAACAACAAAATTGACGTAATTGTTTATGCGTTCAGCTCAAGGCTATTGTTGCTTCTTTGCCAAAAAAGTTGGTTGTCTATTTTTTTCATTCTACAGAGAGTTGCTTTTTTTTTTTCCCTAACTGTTATGATTCAAGTGTGATGGCCTCTTTTTGGCAAAAACAAAATTGAACCTATTGTTTATGCGTTCAGCTTAAGGATATTGTTGCTTCTTTGCCAAAAATGTTAGTTGTCTTTATTACTCATCACCACCACGATCATGTAGATGGTAAGTTTTGATGAGAAACCAAACAGGCACGGGTGACTTAAATTGACGATGGTTATATCAGGCGATTAGGGGTCTGCTTGGCTTTTTTTTTTTTTCCCTGATTTTAAAATTGAGAACTGACCTATTAGGTCCCATTAAATAGCCATAAACTTAAAGTAAAGAATTTCTGGCTTCATATCTCAATTTCTTGATTGTTCATCCGGTTCTTTTACAGGTTTATCTGCTGTCCAACAATGCAATCCTAATGGTGTGTTATTAGCACATGAAAATGCCATGCGTCGCATTGGAAAAGGTTATGATTGTGCATTTTTAGTTTCCATTTACTTTGTTATGTTTCCTCTCTTTCTGTTCTACATTTCTTCAGTTTTTTTCATTTGGGGGCGGTAAGGACTACCAAGTCTATACTTTCCCATAATCAAGTTTAAAGATTACTAAACTTGTTTTAAAGTAATTGTATTTAGTCTTTATGTTGTTTTTAATTTAATTCTTAGTTTAGTTAAATTGATGGCTATTCTTCCATGGGTGATGCTATAATTTTGTTAAATGTCTGTGAAATTTAATCTTATGGTAAAACGGATTTACATTTTGGTTCTTCTAACATGATGTTGATGGGTGCTATCAGTGCATGAATCTACTGATATCATTAGGTACTTTCCATCTGCAATCATATTATTTGGGACAGATTTCTAATTTTTGTTTTGTTTTATTTCCAAGGTATTTCGTTCAGATTCTAGTTATTCACATGTCCAGTGTCTTGGTTATGCTTTAACTTCTTGTTAAGTTCTAGATTCTAACATCTTGGTCATAAACCAACAGATGTCTGGTCTCTTGGTTATACTTCGATTTCTGGAAGTGAAGACATTTGCATTGGTGGTCAGAGATTAAATATCCTTTTCGCTCCGGTATTTTTTTTTTACTACTTTTTTCAAAATTAAAAAAGTGACTTGCATATCTTTATGTACTCGCTTGTTTTCCTTTCTCTTGTTTCAAAAAAAAAAAAAAAAAAAAAATTACTACGCTTTTTTCATGTAATACGTGTTTGGAAATAATATTGATTATTTCATTTTTCCATCAAGCATCATATTTGTTTTGACAAATGTAAAAATGATGGTTCGGAGACCTAGTTCACAGCTCAATAATTTATAAAATCGCATAAATTTTGATAAAAAGTTATTGTTTGTCTGCATTTGTGTTTGGGTGGAGGACGGTTTAGATCTTTGTTCCAAAATTTACAACCAAGAAAAACAATATAGGAGAATATCAATTGTGATCAAGGGGGCAGGAACATAAGTCACAGTGGCATCTATCTTGAGATATAACTTAAAAGCCAGAATTCCATATATCTATCACCAGAACACGCCTCTATGTTGTTGCCTCTGGAGTTAAACAAATCTTCTTCATTCAGGGACATACAGATGGTCATATGGGATTGCTTCATGTCCGTACACACTCCATTATTGTTGGTGATCATTGTGTTGGGTAAGATTCAGTTTAAGACGATGCTACTCCATTATTGGGTTGTGATCTTTTAATTAATTTATTTTTTGCTTTATGAGAGTACTGTAGTATATGTGTCTCTAGTAACTTGCAGCTTATCCAAACATTTTGGGATAATTCCCGAGGAAGTTTGATCGTTGTTATGTGTTTATTTATTTATTTATTTATTTTTTATTATAAGAAAAAACCTCTTCATTGATAGATAATCAATTACAAGGGAAGAGGATGAGTTATCCTCAAAATAAGAAAACAGGGAAAACGTAATGTAGCAAAACTTTAAAAAGTCTCATTTAACTACATCCAACCAATTATCAAAGAAAAAGGAACCCCTGTGAACTCTATCTGTTAAAGCGCAAAGAGATGCTGAAAATATAGCTTTTTCGAAAATATCTAATGAAGCCATTTCTTTCTCCTCAAACATTCTTAATGTCGCTCCGTCCAAATTGTCCATAGCAGTGACAAAACCACACATCTCCAAAGAATTCTTGCCCTTTTACTGCTTCCGTCTTTTCTACCATCAGAGCTTGACATTTGATCCAAAAAGGAAATTTGATCGTTGTGAATATTTATTTTACATTTAGAACAAAATCCTCCTTGGGCCGGATAAAGAACTCAAGATGTCAGGTGTCCCACATGCATTCACTCCATTAATCTTGGAGCTTTGAAAATCTAAGCCTTCTTGATGGAGCAGAATTGGGAAGAAAGGACAGGAGATCCAAAAACCCACCTAAGCAAAGCCCCTCAAAGGGAAAAAACCCCAACTAGGAAAGAAAACACTCAAACTTGTTTTTAATTTTCAATATTGTAGTCTCCTATTACAATTAGCTAATGACGTAATTTTAGTCCTATAACAAAACGATAACAAACACTCGTTGCAATAAATGATTAATTACACAAATAACGATAAACTAACAACAAAATATAGCTTGAATGTAAAAATGACTACTATAATTATAATCTTCCTACGTCACTTCCACTTCTATTTCTCATGCTCAATCCAACACATCCTACTATGAATTGTGCTTTACGTTATTTTATGCCTCCAATTTGATCTTTAACTTTTTGAAGTTTGACTAGAGTACATAAATTATCTGTTATCAATTTCTTCAGCTTGGGAGTATAATCTCTCGTCATTCTCCTCGCTTTACCACTCTAGTTTTAAAATTTAGGATGAATTAATGTCATTGAACAGAAAAATAACCAACTGAACTTGAGAAATAAAAGCTTACACAAGGGAGAAGACAATAAAACAACACTGCCATATGTTCTACGTCTGAAAACCTTAAACTGAGAATAATACATAGTTCAGCTTACAAAAGCTTTACTTTCCGCTAATCTAGCTAACTACTCTATTAAACCGCCTACTAAATAGGAACGAAAAATATCCTGACTAACAAACAAAATAAAGTTTAAATTTTAAACTATCTAAACTAAGATTCGTCCACAAGAAACACATTTTTCTTTGCTTTTCTTTTTTAAAAAAATTTATTTGAACCTTTGATTTCAAATATCATTTCCTATTCAATTAAAGTTGTTGTTGTTGTTGTGTGTTTTTTTTTTCCTCCTATTCTGACAATTTTCTGTGCTAGAAACTTCACTGCTAACAAGCTTTGTGGTTGTTCAGTCAAGGAAGTACCATCTTAGACAGCAGGTCTGGTGGAAATATGGAAGTGAGTGCATGTACATATAACGTGTTGTTTTGCATTTCTTATGAATGATATTCCTTTTATGGTTACTACCACTCTTCCTTGGGGTCAACTAATTGTGCAACCTTGCTGGCTAACCCTCTAGATTTTGTCATCTGCGCTTTTATGAGAAATTTGCAAAGATGAACGTGTCATGCACACTGTTTATTTTTGATGAGACATCTTGTTCTTTTTGAGTATGTTGCATTTCACTGTCTCAATGACTAAAAAGAAGCCCTTACTAAAAGCATGGCATTCGTGGCCTTCTTGGAGACATAGCTTTCAACATATGTTGTTGCTGTTTTTTACCCCTTAAAATTGAATCGTCAATCTGAAACAACTATGCTTGATGAACTTTTCAAATTTCTTTCCTCTTTTCAGAAGAAATTTCTTATTTTGTGATTCATCAATAATCATGATCTGGACGAAGGCTTTTCTAACTGTGCCTATAATTGATATCAAATAGATGAATTGACATAATAAACAACAGGACAAATACAAGAAGAGCTACCCTCAAAAGAGGGCTTGAAAAAAGGGTGTATATGTTGATTTTGCATCTGATGTTTTCAAGGAGGATTAGTCTTATCTATATATATATATATATACATATATATTTTCAATATCATTTTGTGAGGAGTTGTCATGCAAGATCTATCTTACTTCGCATCCTTGATATTTGTGTAGCGCAATTGTTTTTCTTTACAAATGGTTTTGCATTCTTGACAACATACTTGAACCTCACACTAACTCTTCCCCTAAAATCCTTTTTCCTTGGTCAGTCAGCTTTATGTCACGTTTAGACGACACCTGACTATTAGTCCGAGTCTATAATATTGGTCAATTTCTATACCTCTTGACCTAGGCATACTAAGGCCAAATTTACATCTTATATTATGGCTTTGAACTTAGTGTATCGAGATTCCTCATTTGATTTAAACCTTTGAGCTCATTCTGTTTTAACCATTTTTTATGAAAATAACAATTTTGCCCTCAACAGGTCTTAGAAAATTTCAAACTCTTGGGAATTAAACTTTGTTAGAAGTGTATGTCTTAATGAGTAAAAATGTAATATGTTTTTGGAGACATTTTTATTAATAAAGAATTTATTTATTATTTATATACAAAATCTTGTCCTCTTTATGTTCATATTTATTGAATGTATGTTAAGCAAACAAAAGCCTAAGACTGTCGTTCTAAACCTTAAGAATTGAGCATATGATAGACAGATTATGCGAGAGACACGATTCTTAAGGTGACGGTCTAAATCATAAGATCCGCAATCGATGGAATAAAGTTAGGTGCTTTATTCATGTCAAGATTGTTTTGTTGTCTATATTCCTAACGGTAGATGGTTTGTCTTGACCATCGGAGGTGGACTCCGAGAATAGAAACATTGGTACATTGTCATAAGTGACTATGTGTTAGATCGAGACATAAAATGAATTGATTCGGATTAATAATTCTATCTCGGCAAATCGATTTACTTTAGACAATCATTTGTATTGTATCTTAATCCTGAAATGAATATTGGGCTCATTGTCTTGACTTATATCTTTTGACGTACCAAAGTGTGACATCTACATTTTATAGTGGTACGTATGCCGGTACGTTGAAGGTATGACTTTTGATAACATATACCTGTTATTCATAGATATAGAATCCATAGCTCTTCTTTAAGAGTAGTGATATCCTCTTATATGCGTTATCTTGTAATTGAAAAACTAGAGCACTCAACCTAACCAAATGATATATTGTATTTGGATGGTAAGTTTTTCGATTGTGAGACAATGGAATGTAAGATAAAAATAATCAGGAAGGTAAGACAAAACTTGTCATTAAGCCGATTATAGATAATCCTATGGGGATACGATGTACAATGATATGTCATGGAGACTTAGCTATACGGGCTTTGTAATTCTATATAGTTCGAGAGTGTCCAAGCTTTTAGTAGAGTAACATTGGAGTTGATAATTATGCAATGTATATCTGAGATATTGGGTTTCATCGGGAGTTTGAACTATATAGGTCCATCAGGTCCCCTTTACTAGCTCACAAAAATTCTGTAACGATACGGCGTGCTTTTTCAATAATTGGTGGCTTATGTTAGATTTATCAAATAAGCTGAAAATTCGGTAAAATCAAATAATATATGTTTGTTTATTGGTTGAATTAATTTTGTTATAAAATTAATTCAAGATAAACTTATTGAATTATCGGGATCAAATAATTCATGTTTGTCGGTTAGATTAATTTTGAATTAATTTAAGATAAACTTATGGAATTGTCAGGAATATTTATTTTCTTAGAGATTATCTAAATATGACTGTTTTAATCAGATAACTTCTCTATTGAGTTATTTGAATTAAAACTGAGGCTCTATCCCAAAAATCTCAGGTGAAAAATAAAGATTCGCAGGGATCTTTTATCAGAGGTTTGGTAAGACGATCTTTAAGTTCGGCTGCCGATTAAGAACGTTTGGCAGGCCAATTTGTCAGTTCAGCTTGTCGATTGGGCAATAAAAAGGATCATGCATTTCCATGCGGATTTTATTAGATATTGATCCTGATTTGATTTTGATTTGAATTTTTGAAGCCTTATCTGATAAGGATTGACTCTTGGGCCTAACCTCTATAAAAAGGGAGTGAGTCTCATTATTATTAAAATCAGTTGAGAAATCTAGAGTGAGACTCTATCAGTGAGACTATGAAATTCCCCGAAGAGCTATCATTCACAAATCACGAATTATAGCTTTGGGTTTTTCTCAATTGGTTAGAAGGAGAGCCACTTGGGGAAAAGTTGAACGACGTGAGCCTACACTCACTTCGATCGTGGATAGAGAATAACAAAGATGACCAGCTGGTTGAGGCTATTCTAGAATGTTACTTTTCTTCACGGATTGCGGGAGTTCTTCAGCATTCAAAGGTTAGTAAGATCTGGTTAATTTGTGCATATAGTGTGTCAAACTTGTGTTTTGAAAAATACTCTCATATAAAAATTTTTAAAATTCTACTGCGTACTATTTTTCCAACAAACTTGTGATTACTTGTTGCCAAAAATAGTGCAGATAATCTGTCTGTGCAGTGAAAAATCCAATTTTGTCAATTTTTATGGTCTTGTTCCAAAACAAAAAAATCATGACATTTTTGCCCCCGACACGAAAAGAAAATTGTTTGGTAAAGAGGATTAAAAATCTTAAAAGTCTCTTGGACAAGTTCAAACATTTTCAAGATGTTTTTCCATTTTTGCCATTTTATAAATTCCGTGATTAAACCTTGTAAAATTCATAACTTGAATCTGTACGGAATTTGCAGAAAATCTTTTATGAAAGTCGACAGATTTGATGAGATTTACAACTTGTGTGTTTCAAGTCTTTTCAATTTCAGTTTTGGGGAAGTTTTGGCCTAATTTTTAAACATGTAGATTTGGAAATGTCCTTTTTTTGTTTAGTCCGACTAGAATTTGAGAAAATTTTCATTACAAAAAATGTTTATCTCGACATTTCCAATAAATCATATGTTAAGCTTGAAAATTAATTCAGTCTCTTATTTCCTCAAAAACTTGGATCTTTAAAAATTGTTGTCAAAAAATGTTTACACTTTACTTCATAACTATTTGTAGAGCTTAGAATCATAAACTAAGCCTAACAATCATATCCATAATTATACAACACATAAAAAACATGCCATAATAAGTCCTTTACATATCAAAATACATAATTACTTATTACATCCTATAAATGAACTGAAATATAAACTTAAAATAAAAAGCTTAGAGTTAGGGTTTCACCTGATGTATTCCAAGATGATGGATCACTTTCTCTTGCTGAGAATGACCTCTAAAATCCCTTATTCTCAAGATCAAAACATAGACAATTAATTTGTATGTAACCTAGACTTTGACAAAAACCCACGTAGCAAAGTTTAGATTTTTTTCCTTAAAACCTCTTTAGATCAACACCAAAATCCTTGAGAGTGCATTTAGTGGCGATTTTGAGGCCTGGATCAACAAAATATCGAGAGGATTTAGGCTAAAGGGGGACGATCTTTGGAGAGAAAAAATGGAGCCAATTTTTTCTTCATGAAACAATCTTGGAGGGAAAAAATGGATTTTCAAAATGACCATTGAGCATTTATAGAGCTTAATTCTTGGCGCTTATTTGCAACAAAATTTCGTTGAAAAACCCTCCCCAAAGCCGGATTTCCTAAAGAAAATTGGAGAAAATTTTGCACAAATTTTGAGATCAAGTGCATAAGATCAAAGGGACACCTAGTTTACTAGGTATACTTTAGCAATCTAAATCTTCTCAAATTGTATTTTTCTTATTCTGATAGTATGATATAGAGGAGATATTTTTCTTATCAGTGTAAAAATATCTCAGTATATTGTGTACCTATACTATTTAATTCCCAACAACAGTAGTTCATCTATTTATGTGAGTACTAATTTAGTATAATTCTACTATATTACTTACTTAGCTGCTCTGAGTATCTCTGCATATACTGGATACTATTATTGGGTGAATTGTATATACTAATGTCTATTCTAACTTAACTAATTGGTATATTATCAATCCTTACACTGATTTTAGCAAAATATTTTAATCTTATTTCCCACATTTACTTTATAGGTTTTTTTTTTTCTTTTTTACAAAAATTAGATTTTAACACAATCCATGTGACATTAATTTTTGCCTTTTAAGGCACTTAACAAATTTTAGAGTATTCTAACTCAAAAAATTTGTACATGAAAATTACACCTTAATTCACACAAATTTGCACATGAAATTTCACTATATCTTAGTCACATAATTTTATAATTACAACATATGAAATTTTGCTAACAAAATTCATTGTTTGAATCTTGATTAAATTCTAAATTGAAACCAATGAATTTTCTGGATATTACAGTATATCAAAGATAAACCTTGATACATTAATAAACTCATGAATAACAAATCCTAACAAAAAAAAAAAAAAACCCCAAAACCCTCACTTTCTCTCTCTTCTTTTTTCTCTTCTCTTATTGCACAACATCTCCAAACATTATTGGCTATACTTTGTCAGGTCAGCCACCTAGAGAGCCGACAAAGGAAGATCGTCTTCCTTTCTCTGTCTCTCTCTAGTTGCTTTCAATAGATCATCTTCTCCACGCGACGACGGCGATGGTAGAGCTTCGATCTTAACGACAAGGCCTTTTCCATCACTGGCGATGAAGCCAAGGTTTGCGAAAGCAGCGTACGTCACCATCACCACCACGTCGCGCTTCTTTGCCTTCGGTGTGACCTAATGCCAGAGACAACGATGGTGATCTCTATATTTTTATTGACTTGGTTCAAGGAATGTCGAATAGATGAAGCCGTCGATAGTGGTGAAGGGCTGATGTGGGTAAAATTGGAAGAACGCCCTACGTCTCTCTCCTTCTATTCCTGTTTCCTTCGCCTTCAAAAAATTGATCGACCATCTACCTAAATTTTAAAACTGTGGACCAATTTTTTTAGGTTGAGTAGCCTGGTGGCCAATTAGCCCAATTTTTCAAAATAATATTTCTACTTGGGGTTATTCATAAGTTCAATTAGTGTAAATAGAATCACTTTTATTTTTTACTTTAGGGACTACATATTCGGTGCAACTTCGCATATTTAATATTTCCTATACATTTATTTAACAAAGTAACTAAATTTTGGTAAATGTTTTTAGTTTAGGGACTAAATATAGTATAAATTTTAACAAAAGGACTATTTATATAGAGAGAAGATAGTTTAGAGTCTATTTATGAGAGAAAGTTAACTTTTTCCATTTAAAATTTATCAAAGGGACCATTCATGAGACATTTTTTGAGTTCATGGACTATTTATGAGACAAATTTGACTACTTGAACTAATTTTACAAAGACAAAAAAATTCAGGAACTATATATGAATTTATCTGTTGAATTTCAATGTTCATGTGTGCATGATGGATCTTAAATTTGAGATCATGTAACATCATGAAAAGTCCAAGTTATGAAAATTCCTATAATTCCAATGCAACCCACAATCAAGACTATAGTAATTTATTTCACTAAGGACCATATCAAAGGCCATATGCAATATTATAAATAAGATTTTATGTCGTAAAATTTGGTCTTAAATCCATTGTAAGAACAAGAAATAATTTAAGGATTTCCTTAATTTAATTATAGATCCACATGACAAATGATTAGCACTTATTTGCATGATTAAATCTAGGCCATCCGAAGGAATAATGATGAAGCATGGAAATTAGAAGCATAGGATCCATTAGGAGATGATCCAACGGCTAGAATTAAGCAAGACAATTTGTGTGAGTGCGCATATGGTGGCCGAATTTCCTTGAGAAATGAGAGGAAAATTCAAAAAAGAGAATTTTGCATCATAGGTCCTAAACTTTGTAACATTCGATATTTAGGTCTTCATTATAAAATTTAAAAACTCAAGTCCCCAAACTCTTAATTGGCTGGCACTATTAGTCCTTATTTTAAGAATTTAAATATTTAAATTCTCAAACTTTTTATTTGTTGGCATCGTTAGTTCTTATTAACAAAATTTATTTGAAAAAACTAAAAGCAACTGATTTCAAGTCATTCCAAGTAGGGCCTTAGGCTACCTTTTCTATTAGAGCAATCCTATACGATCTAATAGGGTTAAACCTCGCTACTCACAAAAAATGTGGGCCCTAGTCTATCATATACACTACCTACTAGACTGTGACATATTTTTTATAAGTAGTAGAGTTTTAATCCCATTAAATTGTATAGGATAAAAAGACCACGTGATCACATTACCCTTATTCTTTGTCTATTTTTTAACAAATTTCTATCAGAGGGAGCAAAATGAGAATAATTCAAATTTCAGAGGGTAAAGTAGAAGTTTAATAGTTTGGCAATAAATTGGGAATGATCCCAAAGTTCAAGGGACACTAGTAAGATTAACCCTTAAAAAAAATAACAAAATATGAACAAAGACACAAAGGGTTCAAGAGATAAGAGGGTTTAAATTGGTGTGGACTTAAACTATATGATTTAAATTGAAGTTTTGAACTACAATTTGAAATTTAAAGGTTTGAACTGGAAATAAAACATCACATCAAAGAACCGGAATTTGAAAATATCAATTTAAACTACGGTTTAGAAAGGAAAACAAAATATGAAGGTTTTTACTTTAGAGAATCAAAACATTTAGAATTTAGGGCGAGTTAAGTTTTCAAAACTGATGACTTGAAGACTTTAATAATCTGTGGACGAACCAAAATTACGTAATTCAATTTATAACCTAATCATCCACAAAACAATATTGATGTCTACATATAAATAGCAATTCTAGATGTAACATGCTACTATAATTCATGCATTTGCTCTCTACTCCAAATATGATCTCTCTTTCATTTTTATCATGGTGTTTAAAACTTGCACGGACATCTTCATGTGCTAGAAGATTCAGCTGCCGGTGATCTTGAAGGAGAACACAAGAAAGGTTTGGGTGGCACTTGTAAGGAATCAAGACTTCCTTCCAACATTTCTATGACTTTACTCATTGTTGGCCGGTGTGAAGGGTCGGTTTGTATGCACCACAAGCTCGTTATTATCATTTTCCTCACTTTTACTCTGTCTTCTTCATTCTGAATTCTCTTCAGTCCAAGCTCTTCATCTAGCTCTAGACGCTTGTACACCCAATGTGGAAAATATATTTCACTTGTATTATCAACTCTTGCATTGATATTCCTTCTCCCTCCCACCATTTCTAAAATCATCATTCCATAACTATATACATCAGACTTGTGCGAGACCCCTCCAAAGTTTCTGCAGAATACTTCGGGAGCAATGTATCCAATAGTTCCTCTGGGACCCAACATCGAGACAAGACTCTCTTTTCTTGTACAAATTTTGGCCAAGCCAAAGTCAGATATTTTAGGCACAAAATCTGCATCAAGAAGAATGTTATGAGGCTTGATGTCAAAGTGCAGAATTCGTGTGTTGCAACCAATGTGTAGATATTCTAGTCCCTTAGCAATCCCAAGTGAGATTTTGTAATGGGTTTCCCAATTCAACCGATGACTACTTTCAGTTGCGTTTTCATCAAATATGAACTTCTCAAGAGATCCGTTAGGCATGAACTCATAAATTAGAGCTCTTTTACTACTCTCAAAACAGAAACCCAACAAAGTGACAACATTGACATGTGAAGTTCTGCTAATGGTTGCCACCTCATTGATGAATTCTTGTCCATCTTCGCCTTTTGATTGGCTCAATACCTTCACTGCAACAAGACTGCCATCATCTAACTTTCCTTTATATACGTCACCAAATCTTCCTCGGCCTAATTTTAATGTGAAGGAGTTGGGCATTTTCTTAACATCCCTATAACTGTATCTTTTGACTTGTAGCGGTCCATAGTTGCTTAGGAAGGCCTCAAAATTTTTCTGAATTTGATCCTGCCGGTTGCAAAAGGAAATAAATGACTTCTTCCTCAAGTAGTAGAGTATCGCGATTAGAAACAACCCAATTCCAGCAACTGCTGCGGCTGCGGCATACATCAAAGAAAGAAAATGACAAAGCATGCATAAATTTAAAGTTCATTTCAATTTAAACAAGGTAATTTAATCCTATCAAATGTTATTTTATCCCCTTCTCTTGAAAGTTATAAAAATCTTGCCACCTTCTTATGCTAATTAAATGCTGCTGCAAGACCTTTTATCCAAAAATTCGATGTTAAGTCAACTTCATAAGATTATCCAAAGGACTACAAGCAGAGGTATATGAATTGTGATCTATGCATATAGTTCCGTCACAACGATTCAAAATTTTTTACCTATTCCCGCTTTAGTGGCCAGACCTGTTTTTCCTGCCAATTGATGAAAACATTCCGTTTCAGTAGGGCAATGTAACATAAGAGTGCCTATTTTTGGAAATATACATATTAGAAATAGGTACTGAGACTCATAGGAGGACTTGAATCTTACGGTCTAGTTAGTCATCTTTATATTTTTCTAGAACTATAGTAAAGTTCACAGCCCGACTTAATTTTGTTAATGGAATAGCCAAGGTCATATATATACAAGTACATGAATTGAGTCAAATGGTTAAATAGCTGTTCCAATTACCCAACTCAAGATCCACCAAAGTTTCCATGACCATCGAAAAGTATTACAATAGTCTTACACGGTAGTGAGCAATTTTGAATCAAGTGACGAAGGAATTGACCCTTAATTAGAATGATATTAATGGAATTTTATAGAAATTGCCCATAGTCTAATCTACTAGCGAAATTTTGATTTCTCACTT
The DNA here is from genome assembly GCA_946598075.1 of Artocarpus hirsutus. Classification (NCBI taxonomy): domain Eukaryota; kingdom Viridiplantae; phylum Streptophyta; class Magnoliopsida; order Rosales; family Moraceae; genus Artocarpus; species Artocarpus hirsutus. The sequence goes on from CAMOHE010048489.1 coordinate 22,039, forward strand.
CCTATTCTACTAGAAAATACATGCCACAGTTTAATCTAAATTTAATGCTACCAATTTTAGTTTTATAATCTTCTATACTTAAAATTGTACTTAAGCATCCTCAAAAAGAAAATAATAATAAAAAAAACAAAACAAATAAAAAACTTGTTAACATGCCATTGGTTTAATTGAGAATTCGACTGTGGAAGAAATTTTCAAATTGAATGTACATACTACTTGAAACACCCGTTATTTTAACGGGTATGATTTTTATAAAAATCATATGAATAAAATGTCACTTCAGTATTTTTACTAAGTCTCCGTAGTAAATATTTAAAACCTACCTATCACTTACTTCTACCAACCTTGTCCCACTACATTAATGCTCAATTAAATAGCATCCTTATCATTTGGAGACATAGAATTAATTCACCTCAACTGCCAGGAGACATCGATATATTTTCTTAACCACCTTTTTAATGCTTCCTTCATCTTCTTCCACAACTTGTCCCATTTGCCCCCTCAATTATATTGACATTATTTGCTAAAAGTCTCCATAGGAGACATGATGATATTTCCTTTTAATGCTCATTTAATTCTCTCCCGCTCCTCAATTATTTTGATGCCTATTTATTTAACCATCACCACTTTCTTCTCTAGTTTCTCATTCTCTC
>CAMOHE010048490.1:0-18965 GCA_946598075.1 Artocarpus hirsutus
AAGCTCACATAAGAATCCATAATAACAATAATAAATCCAAATAAAGGTAACCCCATCTCAAGATATCGGACACTCCATTAATATTTAGTCTTTGGATAGAAATATTAACTTGTAAGTGATATCTTGGTGTAGTAATCAAACACTAACAATAAGAACATGTCAAATAATAAATCTTCCTTTGGGCCGATTTATTATTCACATGTAAAACCGAATAATCATCACGTGTTTATTACCACAGGTGCACATGCAATTCTGTCAAATATTGCCTTCCTTTGGGCCGGTCAAAATTTACATAAGTTGCATGGACACAACCGTTTAGATTCCAAAACAAATTAATTTCCACAAGAGAGGCTACTTTGGTGACATGTTGCTTCAATTAATTCATCTCAAAATATATATAAAATACCAATATTTGAATTTATAATTGCACCAAAAATGACCAAAATTAAAAAAATAATAATAAAAAAAATTTGGTCAAAGTCAACTTGATCAAAGTCAACAGTCAAAGTCAACTTGACTAGGTCGAGAGGATCCAACCCGGATCCTAAACCAGCCTCCCCTTTATTTTCATCTTTGTGTCATGGGCCTAGGCCCATGACATCCTCCCTTTTTTTTTTTTTTTAAATTTCGGGTCACCCAAGGGTTTGGCCCTTGGGTAACTTCTGGTCACGGGCCCCGCCCGTGTATTATTCCCCTTTATAGTCACGGGCCCAGTTGGCCCGTGTACCCTCTTCTTTTTTTTTTTTTGTTAACTGGTAACCCAGGGGTTAAGCCCCTGGGTTCTAACTTGTCACGAGCCCAATTGGGCCCGTGTAAAAAAAAAAAATAGGTCTGGGCCGAAGCCCAGACGGGCCCTAGGAAACCCTAGGGGTCTTTCGACCCCTTAGGTGAAATTGCTACAACGGCCGCCTCTGCTGCTGCAACGGCCGTCTCCTGGCCGGTGCTTTCTTGCCGGCGTGGCCGCCAGACAAGGCCGACTCCGGCGGTGAGAGGGTCAACCACCGGCGAAACGATCCCCTCTATTTTTTTTTTCTCATGCAGCAGCCAAAGGCTGCCGCTTTCTCTGCTCTCCCGCAGCCATAGGCTGCGGCACTGTCTTTCTGGCGCGGCCTAAGTGCCTCGCACGGAGTCCTTCGCCGGCGGTGGTAGGAGTGTCGCCGGCTTCCTTTGTTATATACATATATATATATGTAAAATAATTCAACCGACTGCATATATTATAGAAACAACCAAAAAAATTCTTTAAACAATTATTCTCAAATTCAATAATTTTAGAGAAACCATAGATTGTTAAATTTAAGAATTTTTATGAGAATCACATCTGAAAAAATTGTTGATTCTTAATGATTCAACATGAATAGGCTCTAGATACCACTTGTTATAACAGAATTGTGATAAAAACCATCATCACCCAGGATCATTCATGTCAAATCTTCAAGAATATCAATAAGATGCAGAAGTTAACCTGAATCCATTGTTGAATGTGATTCTTGAGTCTTTTGGTTGAGGATTTTCCAAGTCTGGTACATAAATCCTCCTTTCAGAATGTTCTGTGATTTCTCTATAGATGGGGAATAGAAAAATAATATACGTACTGACTTGGGGACCACAACCCCTTTATATAATTGCTAAACCCTAGTAATTATCCTTAATTACCAATTCAGCCCATCATAAAATTAGTAATTACCCTTTTGGTCTCTACACATAGGAGACCCACACTTAATGATGCATTAAAAGTCCAAAGCCCAAATTGATCACTTTTAATTGGGCAACCTTATCTGATAGCCTTTAATTCATACCTATTTAATATATTAGCCCGTATATTGGATTTTGATCCAACATAGATACCAAACCAACGGTTCCAACAAACACATACATAAGCCACTGTGCCATGTGTATTCAAGCTATACTCGAAGCCAAGGAATACATTTGTAACGTCCCAAATCTACTACAAGTTAATAACATCAGAAACTTTAATTGTGAAAATAAATTTGGAAATATATTTTCTCGTAAGATATCAAATTATGATTCTTGAATAACAAATTCTTATATAAGGTCATAGAAAAAGCATAAAAAGTCTTGACCACCAAACATAATTAATAAAAAATAGGATTCCGAATTCATTAGTTTGAAACGTTGTCTTGAAGACTACAATAAGAAAATTGAGATACCATGAAAATGTTACGCTGAAAAACAATCACGGGTGAAACTTCTATTGCACATTTGAAAATTATAATATAAAATAACAAGCTAACATCTAGTAAGCTTAAGTTCTGTACATAGATATTCATTTATGAAATGGTACGACATGTTGCTGTATTTGGTTCTCTCTCTCTCTCTCTCATGACGACAATAATCAGTATTAACATGTCCAATGCGATAACATTGAGAACAAAAATTCAGAAGATTCTCATAATCCACTGAAATTAAAAAAAAGAAGAAGGAAAAACCTTCCATTTCCTTAAGCAATGAATCCAGAAGAATTGTAAAGAAACCAATGTCCACCAAAATTCCTGTGAAATGTCCACATACTCCATTGGTTGCATTTTGATCTAGTCTAATCGGAGATTTAAGTCCCTGCACGATCTCAAATGGTGACCGAGGGTGCCAACGCTCCTATGCAAGATCCTTAAGTCTAACCCATATGGGAGCTGTGTAGTCTTCTGCATATAAGGATTGAAATCCGAGGACAACTTCACTACCTCGATTATTGACTTCAACAAACATGTTCCTGTAGCCCACACCCTACATTGCTCTTCCACATTAAAAAAAAGAAAAAAAGGAAATTTTAAAGACCACTTCCGAGTGAAAGAGTTTTGAAATTGACGTAGTGAAGTGACATGTTTTGCTCGCTGGCCGATTTCCACTCAATCACATATCATTTGTTCAAATCCAAATTTGTCGCAATACCTCCTAAATATGGAATACACTACTAAAAGCTAAGGATTACATGACAACTTTAAAATGTCATGAAAAGCACTCACAATAGTTAAAAAATCCTTGATTATCGTGGTACAAAAGAAACTTTTCAAGACGTTTTTTGCCATTGTAGAATGCCACTAATGGCGGGTATTGAGGGTGTGTAATGTCCAAAAAAATCCAGAAATTAAAAAGTATGATTAATTAAGGATTTTTCTATTACTATGCCATTACATATATGAGAAAGAATAGCTTTAGAATTTATAAATACAAATTTCTATTAGAATTTAATTCAAGGCTAGAAATTTTCTATAGTACTTAGAAAATTCACAAGTTTAAATCGCGATTGAATCATGATTTATGATTATGAATTTTCCTAATTAATGCGCATTTTGAGAGTCTTAATAATTATAAGACTTTAGTAATAAACAATGTTATAATAGCCAATTTAATGTGCTTTATGTATAAAACATATAACAAAATATGATGTTCTGATAGCACACCTAGATAATTAGATAGAATTATTCAATGCACTAAACTAAGCTTTTAGATTTAAAAATTTCATATATGGGTCACAACATTGGCCTTTATGAGAATTTCAATTAGAGTATTTAAATTAAGATTAAATAAAAAAAAGTGGAATTTTCGACTCAGAATACTTATATGGAATTCCTAAAAATTTCATTTAGATCAACATGTAATCAACAGCGCACACCATGATTCAAAAATGGTGAGCATAAAGTTTATGTATGTAAGATCGATCTTGATTTTTATGAATTCACGATATCTTATACGTTCACAATTAATTATCTAAAAGTGTCAATAATTATGTGATGATGATGATGATGATGATGATGATGATGATAATAATAATAATACCCATAAACAACCTATTATTATTATTATTATTATTATTATTATTATTATTATCATAAAAAGGTTAATGAAGCCTGCAAACATTGACGAGCCTTTAAGGCAATACAACATCACAAATAGATTACAAAATGCGATTAAAAAAGTTTAAAAGTATCCATAGATATACAGACACATAAACAGCTTTTTATTATAAAGAGTTTGGGTTCTTACCCATAAAGCACAAAATTATGCTAAGTTTAGAATTTGATTTAAATTGACTTTCAGATAGTTAATTTAAATTACAAAAATGTTTAATAAATTATTTCTATTATTTTTATAAAATAAATAGAAGTTTATGATATGTTTTGACGGTGCAAAAAATAGTTTCTATTAAGATGAAAATGACAGATTTATTTTAGAAAATTATAATAAAAATATATGTTTTATTTTTTAGTCAGCACTTTGAAGTTTTAAAATTTACAAAATTATTTTGATCAAAGTTCTAAATACATAACATTATTTTAAGAAAAACAAGTAAATATGGTGAATATATAGTTAATCATCGATTTGAAGACAAAAGTGTTAGTCTATAATTTCAGAATAAAATCATGAAATCCATAAAGTATGGATGAATCCATGAAAATGGTTTTAGGATGGTATGGGTATTTTATTAATAAGATAAAAATACAATATGAAAGTTAGAATTTAGTTATTTATTCTAAAAGGTACATAATATTACAATTTTGAAAAGTATGGTAATGTTTACAAAAATTTCAAAGTCTATGAATCATAAGTTTGATCAACCAACCACACATAATTTAGACTTTGAGGATGTATAACGATGTCTATAAATTCATGAACATGAAAAAAGAAAAAGACTAATAAAAAAAAGAGAAAATCAGCTTACTTTCTCTCTCTAACCCACCCATGGCAAAAAATCCAACCGAAGATCCTGTCCTTGTTTTTTGACACCTCCTATGCCATCAGATAAATTACAATGACTTGAGTCCAATGACATGTTGTGCTACTCATAACTCCTCTAAAGCAGCTAGCAATGGCCATTCAAAGCAACAAAAACCTACTTTCTTTTTGGCACAATTACTCTGTCGTCCAATCACCAATCGACATGATTCTAGTTTCTATAGCTTCAGATCAAAGAGAGGAAGAAATCTCTTCCACTTTCCTAGCTCGATTTCAGCCATGGCAGCTCGATGGAGACACCTTATCTCTGCTACTATGCCATGGTCAAACACGCTGACTCTAGCAACAGTGATTGACACCACTTAGTCCAAACAACTCAAAGGGCAACACCGAGTCGAACGCCTCGACCAATTTAAGCCAAGCACCTCCGTTGGTTGAAGATCAGAGTACACCATCATCAACCCACCATGGAGAGTTTGATTTCACCATACCTACCAACCTCGACTCAAATTGATCGAGGGGAAATACTTAGAGCAAGATGGGGAAGTTTTTCCTTCATCAATTTCATGGTTTCAAGTCACGACGGTAGAGATCTGAGTTCACCATCGTAAGCTGCTATCACCCTCATTGTTTGTGATGCTTTCACAGGTGATGAGGTGCACCACTGCATGAAAAATGATAAAAAATTCACATGCTCTAAAACCCTCGCCCAATTTTGGGCCACCATCAACAAAGAGCCGTCGTCTGTACCACCTATTTTAGTCATGATTTTCAAACACGATCTGCTATATTAGACCAAATTAGTTGAAATTAAGGCCACCAATGACCTAAAAGGGTAAAAAAATGGGGGAAGCCAAAGCTACAGCAGCCATTGCCAACCGCAGTGGTTGGGCTCCAGCGAACTTAGGTTTTGTACTTTTTGACCTCCAATAAGTGATCTGAGACCACCTCTTGACTCATTTCAACGTTCCAAGCATGACGATGCCTTCCATTCGAGTTACTTCTACTCTATTGAAAATCATCGATACTGGCTGCATGCTAATAAAGGTGACCCAAACTGTAATCATAGAGGCCATAATGACATTTCTAACAATGCATGATCTTTAAGAAGCATTCATATCCTTCCACAATTACTCGAGGACCACTGTCCAGGATGCTTCCTAGACTATAGAATCGACAGGATACAATTGGAACTGCTTAGCTTGGAATCTAAGTAAGTAGGAACTCGCCTACAATATGAATAGTTTTTAAATAAATTGTTTTATATATTTCCATAAAAAATTATGAATTACATGAGTAGTAATTTGTCACGCCATGTTATGCCATAATATGTAGCTTTGTTATGGTAGGACATAGCATACCATGTTATGCTAAGTTGTGTTGTGTCACACTATGATATGCCATGTCAAGTTATAATATGAATACTTTTTATTGTGTTTATGCTATGCTATGTCCTGAACTATGATTGTGACATGATTAATATATGATATGCACTAATGAATTAGATTTCTTAGCCACTTTCAACTTAAGCATGTTTACGATTTATAAATTATGATTTATGAAATGGTGATGCTATGTAGTAACATATCATACTACATACACATAATAAGATAAGTGAAATTACTAAAACAAGTTAAAGGTATCGTACCAACCTCTTGGCCTATAGGGAGGTGCGAATACAATTTAGTACATTTTTTAATCTCGGTGACGTTAGGGACTTTGTGAACCCTGACCTCCCAAAGATCGCGCTCAATCGGTATAATCACTAGGCCCAATTAAGAAGATAAGTTAAAGCTTAAATAATTAAGCATGAAGCAAGCTGAAAAGCAAGCATAAAATGTTCATGCATGTTTTTATGAAATGATTTTTAATTATGTTTTGCTAGTCTAATTTTCTACTTGCTGAGCGAAAGCTAATTTAAGTATGTTCATGCTATAGGAAGAAAACCTATTAGCAACACTTGATGGGTAGTAATGGACAAATGGTAAAGTTGGGAATGGATATTGCTCATGCAATTATAATATTTTCACATTTTTAGTTTACAAAATTATACACGTTTTTATTTTATGAAATTATATACGTATTAAAAAGTGAACAAGATCTTGAAAATATAGGTTATAATTACACAACCTTGGTCTAGAGAATTTTAAGATTTAAAAATGTTGCAATAAAAAATGTGACAAATACAAATAAATTTTCAAGTACAAAAATTATGAAATTATTTATAATTAAGAAATGTTTATAGGAGTTTTATGTTAAATTAAGAAATGATTTTAATAAATATGTTCTATGAAATTATTATTATGAAAGCTTTAATAGAACATGCTTTAAGAGACTAATATGTTATAAGAAATTATTGTTATGTTAAGTTTAAAAAGAATAAGTTTTAAGGAATCAATACGTTAGTTTTAAGAAAATAATTTATAAAAAATATGACAATAACGTTAGGAAGAATTTAAAAGGCATTTAAAATATGAATTTATAATGTTATTTAATTTAGCATTGTTTTAGAAATATTTTCTTTTAAATTGAGAAATGTATTAAAAGAAATAGTTTTTAAATAATTATCCTTACATTTAAAGGAAAAGTTTTATGAAATTGTTATTATCACATTTAAGAAATTATTATTATGTTACATTTATAAAATTGTCTTAAGAAATAATAATTATTTTTTTCAAGGAAATATGTTAGGATTTCACTATTAAGATTTCATTGTAGAAAAAAAATTATTCCACAATTTAAGTATTTTAAGTTAAAGCATGTTAAGTTTACGATTATGTAGTTAAGTAACGGTTGCGTAAGTAAAGTTGTTACAGTTGGTATCATAGCTAGTGTCCTGTTATCCTACTTCACATCCTCACATACATGCTTCACCATAATCTAAGTAAGTTAAGTTAACTAAATGTTAACTTAAGTTACATTAGTTGATTCCTGCTGATATTTCATATAAATGACAATCAAGTTATTGACATGCCAGCATGGATTTAGATGTCCTTTGAAGGCCTACTGCCAAGCATAGCTGCCATGATGTATCGAATTACAGGAAATAGTATTAGGTGTTGATTTCCTAAGTCATCTAGACAAAATCTGAAATCACAAGGCGGTTGAATCGACACGTTGAGATGAACGACACTTAGAATGCTTCAACCAAAGAAGTAATTAAATGACTAGTTGAGAGAGGATCCAGAGGTTCCATGAAAACTCCTTTAGATTTTTAAAAGGAATAAACCTCACCAAATTTAACATAACCTTTCAACTATTATATGAATTAAAAAAGAGAAGAGAAGAAAGGCATTGTCAAGGCTTCATTACAAATTCCTAAGAGACTTGTTTCTTATTTTTATTTCACCTTTCATCCCCTTTTATATCAGTTGGGGAGCGACAATCAAGGCAACTCCACTCCAAAAAGAATAGAAACCTACAAGCCCTTTTTTCACTTGACTGCTCATTACCAATACCACCCCTCATGCACCATATGAGCCAAATTTCATTAATAGCCAATTCTACTAGTGAATGAATAACGTCCCTCACTCTTCCATGAGAGCAAAGAAAGTCATAGTTAGAATATGCAAAGAATGAAAAAATGAATCCTTCTTCAAAGAATTACTACCAAAGCCTTCTTCTTTAAGGATGTCTAGTCATGATTAGTAAGTTTAAGAGCAAGATGTCGAGGCTTGGGATGTAGCGGCGGTATAAGGGATATTTATACACCCTTTCTGAAGTTGATAAAAGGTGTGCTAATATTAATTTAGAGATAGCATATGGGCTGGATGACACATCACATGTCTACCAAATAAAGTAGCACATTTGAAGTTAGTTTTATAAGCACATTTCAACGGTAAGAATTGTGCAATAGGTAGGTAAGGCTTATCAAAAGTTCTTCTACCCTATATAGGATAGACGAAATTCTTCATTTGACGAGTTAAACCATATTGCTATAAAAAAATTTATCAAACCCATGATTAGAGTGTTACAGGTAACACGTTAGAATTATTATGGCACGTTAAAACATAGACTTCATGTAAGATCATAAGAATTGGTGCCAAGCCTATATTGTTCATCTAAAGGATAGATGAACATGAAAAAAATGTAGATACCTATAAGTATACTTCTTAGTTATTTTTCCCACATTTTTCCCATCCACAATAAAAAAAAATGTAATGTTTTACATAAATTACCCAACAAAGTGAAGGAAGATCTTTTTTAAAAAAAAAAGTAAGAAAAGATTTCCAATATGCCTATTCCCCCTCCTAGAAAGAAAACCTTGTTGAGATCAAGGTTCAACATCAAGGATTAGATTAAGAACAATGTAAATGAAGTCAATAGAGCTATTACTCATAAATATAAAAAAAAAAAAAAGAAAGACCATGACATCAGACAACCCATGATCTAGGACCATCGACATGAGCTTTTGCTTTGAAATGTTGATGACAAGAACCCATTAGCTATGAAAAGAAAGGTTTAAGGACATGATTAAGTTAAGATTGAGGTGACATGAAGAGAGTGAAGACAAGCATAAGGTTCCTCATTGAATGAGTTTGCTACTCTTAGTATGGCTCAAACTTGACAATGAGATAGAATAGAAGGATAAGATCATTTAAGAATTCTTTTGAAGCCCGAGACACAACCCTTATCAAAAGCTCTGAGGAAATCCTAGAACAAAAAAGAACACTAAAATGACCTTGGAAAAAAAGGGCATACATAGCTAGCTATAAATAAGAATCCATCACGTAGAGAGTTAAAACAAATCATAAATGTTTCCACAGTGGAAACAAGATTGATTAGGACCCCTAAAGAGAGATAACCTCTACAAAAGTTAAAGTAAAATGGCCTAAATAGAATTATGCCATCAAATAATTAGAGCCAGTTAGGACTAAAATAACACCTAATTTTCTAAGAAAATGGGTACTCGAAAGATTTGAATTATGGTCACGAAGTAGATAGGATGCAAAAAAGACTCTAATTAACCTCTTTCATGTTAAAAAAGGTATTATAATTTTTCTCTTTTAGAAGAGCCTACCACCCTTAGCAGTACAAGATTTAGATCTAGAATGGCTAATCACTCGCAGAAATGTTGTTAGAATGGGTAAAATCACCCAATCACTTATGTAAGGTTATGATAGTATGTTTTAGATCCTAGAATAAGAGCAAATAAAGAGAATCGATCACATGATCCTCATACACTAAGAGACCCTATCCAACACATAATTTCGTATCACGGAGGTGTTGGACATGTATGCCTTAAGGAGTAAAATGTTGTAATATGTTTTTGAAGATATTTTAACAATAAAGAATTTATTTATTATTCATATACTAAATGTTATTCTCTTTACGTTTATAATTGTTGAATGTATATTAAGCAAACAAAAGTCTAAGACCGTTGATCTTATCCTTTAAGAATCATGCATATGATGGACAGATAATACAGAAGACATGATTCTAAAGGTGACGGTCTAAATCATAAGATTCGCAATTGAGGGAATAAAGTTGGGCGCTTTATTTCTACTAAGATTTTTATGTTGTCTATATCCCTGATGGGAGATGGCTTACCTTAACCATTGGAGTTAGACTCCATGAGTAAAAAGATTGGTACATTATCATAGGTGACGATGTATTGGATTGGGACATAAAATGGAATTAATTTGGCTTGCCTTAACCATTGGAGATGGCTTGCCTTAACCATTGGAGTTAGACTCCATGAGTTAAAACATTGGTACATTATCATAGGTGACGATGTATTGGATTGGGACATAAAATGGAATTAATTTGGATTAATAATTCCATCTATGCAAATCAATTCACTTTAGACAATCATATGTGTTGTTTTTGAATCCTGAAATGACTAATAGGCCCATTATTTTGAATTATGTCTTTTGATATACCAAAAGGTAACATCCTGACTTTGTGATGGTGTGCATACCGATATATTAGAGACATGACTCTTGATAGCATAGACTTGTTATTCATAGATATGGAATCCATAGCTCCATTGTGGAGTCAATAATATTCTCTTATATGCGTTATCCTGTAATTGAAAAACTAGAGCGCTTAACCACTTGGATGTATAGGTGTAACCAAATGATATACTATCCATGGATGGTAAGTTTTCTAATGGTAAGATAATGGAATGCAAGATAAAAAATAATCAGGAAATTATGATGGAATTTATCCTTAAGCCAATTATGAATATCCTATGAGGATATGACATGGACAGTTAGCTAATTTGGGCTTAGTAATTTTATATAGTTCAAGAGTGCAGCTCTAAGCTTTTAGTGGAATAGTATTAGAGTTAATAATTATAAAATATGTATCTGGGATATTATATTTTATAATTATTAGAGCTTAAACTATATAAGTTCATCAAGTTCCTTTTTCTAGCTCATAGTAAATCCTGAAACAATACGGCATGCTTTTCCAATAAATTGGTTACTTATATTCAATTATTAGATTGGCTAAAATTCGATAGGATCAGATAATTCATGTTTGTTTATTGGTTGAATCAATTTTTGTAAATTAACTCAAGATAAACTTGTTGAATTATTGGGAATACTTATTTTCCTGGAGATTATCGAGATATGATTGTTTTAATCAAAAAACTTCTCTATTGGGTTATTTGAATTAAAAATGAAGCTCTATCAAAAGAATCTAAGGTAGGAAATAAAAGATTCTCAAGGATCATATTATCGTAAGTTTGATAGGCTGATCGATTAGTTCGACTTGCAAATAGAGCAAGTTCGACAGGCCGATTCATTAGTTCGGTCTACCGATCTAACGATAATTTGATCACGCATTTTTGACATGATTTTATTAGAAATTCATCCAGATTTGAATTTTTGAGGTTTTATCTGATAATGACCAACCGTGGGTCTAACCTCTGTAACTCCCTGAGAGCTTTTATTCACAATCATGAACCATTGCTCTGGGTCTTCTCAATTGGTTGGAAGCAGACTCACTAGTGGAAGAGCTATGCGATGTGTGCCCATACACATTCCGATCATGAATAGAGAATAGCAAAAAAGACCGATAGGTTGAGGCTTTTCTAGAACATTCTTCTCTTCATAGATTATAGGAGCTCTTTAGCATACAAAGATTAGAAACATTTAATTAATTTATGCATATAGCATGTCAAACTTATGTTTTAGAAAATACTCTGATTTAAAATTCTTAAAATTCCACTGCGTACTCGTTTTTCCAACCAAAGGAACTTTTTGTTAAAAGACAAATAAACCTCCAACTTGCCTTTAAGAAGTTGGAAGAAATTAGTATAAAACATGCTATTTTTAATTAGAAATTGCCATAACGATTAAGATAATTAAGTAGAAGCTAGAAAATTCTCCATGAACAATAGAGAAGTCACAAGAGCATAACAGTGAGAAAACTTATGAGTAAGGGGAATGTAAATGAATTTCCTTTTTCTTGTAATCCTAAGAAGAATTGAGACATGTTCAAGAGGGATATAAAAAAAATAATAATAAGCACAAGTGTTATAGACCCTTAGAAGTTTTAGAACTAGATAAGTATGTTTTAGACTATCATTTTTGTCAAGCTTGATGACTGAATGATAAAAATATACAAAGTAAGTAATAAAAAGATAGACTTTTTGGCTAGTTCCCATGTGCCATATCATGATCTAGATGCAGATATGCAACCCATGATTTTAAAAAAAGAGGGGATTAGTATAAGTACCTAAACCAAGAAAAGAAGAAGCCCTCTAGGCAACAAGGCTATATTCCTTACTAAGCCACTCAGGGTAGAACCACTAGATGAAAGAAACCCCATAAAAGTATGATTACGAAAGCAGCAAGAGAAACCTGGTATATTGTAATTTTCAATGATAAAAATTTTATAACGTGGCTAGATTATAATGTCTGAAAAAATTCAAAAATTAATAAGTATGATTAATTAAAGATTTTTCTATAATTACGCTATTAAGTACATGAGAAGGTACAAGTTTAGAATTTATAAATGCAAATTTTTGCAAGAATTCAGTTCAAGGCTAGAAATTTTCTACAATGCTTATAAAATTTACAAGTTTAAATTGCGACTTAATTAAAATTTATGATTATGAATTTTTCTAATTAACGCGCATTTTAAGAGTCTTAATAATTGACTTTAGTAATAAACAATGTTATATAATAGCCATTTTAACGTGCTTTATGTATGAAACATATAGCAAAATATGATGTTATGATAGCACACATGGATAATTAGAAAGAATTATTCAATGTACTAAACTAAGCTTTTATGATTTAATAATTTTACATATTGCCCTTTATGAGAATCTCAATTAGATTATTTAAATTGAGATTAAATAAAAAAGAGGAATTTTTGACTCAAAATACTTATACGAAATTCTTACATGATGTCAGTTCAAATCAACATGTAATCAACAACTCAACACTATGATTCAGAAATGGTGAGCATAAAGTAAATGTGTGCAAGATCGATCTCGATTTTTAATGAGATCACAAGGTATGACAAAGACTTTCTAAGCCACAAGAATTATTAGGAATTCAAGAATTCATAATATCTTATATGTTCACAATTAATTATTCACAAGTATAGATAATTATGTGAAAATAATAATAATAATAATAACAATTGTTGTTGTCGTTCTTGTTTTTGTTATTATTATTATTGTTATTGTTTTTGTTGTTGTTGTTTTGTTGTTGTTGTTTTTGTTGTTGTTGTTATAAAAAGATCAATGGAGCCCATAAATATTGAAGAGCCTTTAAGCCAATGCAATATCACAAACGAATTAATTTCAAATCCAAAATACAATCAAGAAAAGTTTAAAAGTATCCATACATTGGACACAGACCTATAAACACATTTTTATTATAAACAGGTTAGGTTTTTTCTCATAAAACACAAAATTGTGCTAAGTTTAGAATTTGATTTAAATTCACTTTTAGATAGTCAATTTTAAATCACATTGAATTTTCTATTAATACGCCATTACGTATATGAGAAAGTACAAGTTTAGAATTTATAAATATAAATTTTTGCAAGAATTTAGTTTAAGGCTAGAAATTTTCTACAATACTTAGAAAATTCATAGGTTTAAATCATGACTTCATCATGATTTATGATTATGAATTTTCCTAATTAACATGCATTTTGAGAGTCTTAATAATTATAAGACTTTAGTACTAAACAATATTACAATAGCCAATTTAATGTGCTTTATGTATAAGACATATAGCAAAATGTGATGTTATGACAGCACAACTAGATAATTAGAAAGAATTATTCAATGTACTAAACTAAGCTTTTATATTTAATAATTTCATGTATGGGTCAAAGCATTGGCCTTTATGAGAATCTCAATTAGAGTATTTAAATTAAGATTAAATGAAAAAGTGGAATTTCCAACTCAGAATATTTATTCAGAATTCCTGTAAGATGTTAGTTTAGATCAACATGCAATCAATAGCTCACATCATGATTCAAAAAAGGTGAGGATAGAGTTGATTGATCTCAATTTTTATGAGATCACAAGGCATGACATCTTATACGTTCACAATTAATTATTTACAAGTGTAGATATTTATAAGAAAATAATAACAATAATAATAATAATAATAATTAGTACTACTACTACTACTACTACTATTATCAGCATCATCATCATAAAAATGTTAATGGAGCCCACAAACATGGACGGGCCTTTAAGGCAATACAATATCACAAACAAACTACTTTCAAATCCAAAATGCGATGAAGAAAAGTTTAAAAGTATCCATAGATATACTGACCCATAAACAGCTTTTTATTATAAACAGTTTAGGTTCTTACCCATAAAGCACAAAAGTATGCTAAGTTCAAAATTTCATTTAAATTGACTTTCAGATAGTTAATTTAAATTACAAAAATGTTTAACAAATTATTACTATTATTTTTATAAAATCAATAGAAATTTATGATATGTTTTAATAGTACAAAAATGGTTTCTATTAAGATGAAAATGACAGATTTATCTTAGAAAATTATAATAAAAATATATGTTTTATTTATTAGTTAGAATTTTAAAGTTTTAAAATTTACAAAAAAATTATTTTGATCAATGTGGTGAATATAGTTAATCATCGATTCTAAAGACAAAAAAGTCAAAGTGTATAATTTCATAATAAAATCATGAAATCCATAAAGTATGGATAAATCCATGAAAATAGTTTTATGACAGCATGGGTATTTTAATAAGACAAAAATATAATATGAAAGTTAGAATTTAGTTATTAACTCTAATAGGTATAGAATATTACAGTTTTGAAAAGTGCGATAATGTTTATAGAAATTTCAAAGTTTACAAATCAAAAGTTTGATCAATAAACAATGACACAGTTTAGACTGTGAGGACTTATAACAATATCTATAAATACATGAACATGAAAAAAAAAATTAGACCAATCAAAAAAAGAGAAAATCAACCCACTTTCTCTCTCTACTTTCTCTCTTTAACCCACTCCCATGGCCAATAACCCAATCAAAGATCCCGACCTCCATTTTCAATACCTCCCACATTATCAAATAAATTGCGATGTGTTGGCACTGCCCATAACTCTACCAGAGTAGCCTACAGTTGTCATTCAAAATTGCTATTTTTGGTACAATTATTCTGCCATTTGGCTATCAATCAATGTGATTCTAGTTTCTCTAGCTTTAGATCAAAGAGAGGAAGAAATTTCCTCTGCTTTCCTAGATCAATTTCAACCATAGAAACTCTATGGAGTTACCCTGACTTCGTCGTCATGCCACCCATCTACTCCGACAGTAGTGATTAACACCACCCAATCCAAACAACTCAAAGGGCAACGCCAAGTCGAACCCCTTGACCAATTTTAGCCAAGCACCATCACTGGTTGAAGATCAGAGTGCACCACTATAAACCTACCATGAAGTGTTCAACTTTGCCATTTTGAGCAACCTCGTCTCAAATTGATTAAGGGGAAATACTCAAAGTAAGACGGGGATGTTTTTCCCCCATCAATTTCATGGTTTCAAGTCGTGATGGCTAAGATCGGAGTTCACCATCGTAAGATGCCACCACCCTTGCCATTTGTGATGCTCTTGTAGGTGGTGAGGGGTACCTCCGTATGGATAATGATTAGAACATCACGAGCATCAAAACCTTTTGTCTAATTTTGGGCCACCACCATTGAAGGGCCATCATCCTTGCCATCCATTTTAACTGTGATTTCTAAACACAATCTACCACATTAGAGGTTGAATCAGTTGAAATTGAGTCCACCAATGACCTTAAAAGGTGAAAAAAAGGGGAAAACTAAAGCTACAGCAATCGCCACCGACCAGAGCCACCACAAGCGCTGCACGAGTGTCTAGGCTTGGGCAACCTTAGGTTTCATACTTCCAAAATGATAGTTCCAACAATGCATGATCCCCAAAAAGCATTCCTATCCATCCATAATTACTCGAGAGCCACTATTAAGGATGCTTCCTAGACTGTAAGATCGATAAGATACAACTGGAATTGCTTAGCTCAGAATCCAAGTAAATAGGAATCTTGGCTACAGTATCAACAATTTTTAAATAAATTATTTTACATGTTTTCATAAAAATTATGAATTGCATGATCAATGATTTATCATGCCATGTTATGCCATAATGTGTAGTTATGTTATGTTAGGACATAGCATACTATGCTATGCTAAGTCGTGTGGTGTCACGCTATTTTATGCCATATCAAGCTATTACATGAACACATTTTATTATGTTTATGCCATGCCATGTCATGATTTGTGATTGTGTCATGATTAATATATGATATGCACTAATAAATTATATTGCTTAGTCACTTAAAGTTAAGAATGTTTGCGATTTATGAATTATGATTTATGAAATAATGATTCCATGTAGTAACATGTCATACTGCATACACATAATAAGATAAGTGAAATTAATAAGACAAGTTAAGGGTATCATGGCAATCTCTCGACCTATGGGGAGGCTCCAATGCAATTTAGTACATTTTATGATCTCTGTGGCATTAAGGACCTCACGAACCCCTAACCTGCCAAAGATTGTGTGCAACCGATATGATCACTAGAGCCCAATCAACAAGATAAGTTAAAGCTTAAATAATTAAGTATAAAACAAGTTGATAAGCAAGCATAAAAGGTTCAGCATAAAAGGTTCATGCATATTTTTATTAATTGATTTTTAATTATATTTTGCAAGTCTAATTTCCTATTTGTTGAGCAAAAGTTAATTTAAGAATATTCATATTGTAGGAAGAAAACTTGTTAGCGACACTTGATGGGTAATAATGAGTGGCAGACGAATGGTGAACTTGTGAATAGATATTGCTCACACAATAGTAATATTTTTGCATTTTTAGTTTACAAAATTATGCATGCTTTTTATTTTACGAAATTATATATGTATTAAAAAGCAAACAAGATTTCATAAGTATGTCTTTAAAACCAAGGTTGTAATCATACAACCTTGGTTTAGAGAATTTTAAAGTTTAAAAATGTTACAACAGAAAAGGTGACAAATACACATGAATTTTCAAGTAATAAAATTATGAAATTATTTATAATTAAGAAACATTTATAGGAGAGAATGATTTTAATGAATATGTTTTGTGAAATTATTATTATGAAAGCTTTAATAGAACATGCTTTAAGGAATTAACATGTTAGGTTAGGTGAATAAGTGATAAGAAATTATTCTTATGCTAAGTTTAAAGAGAATAAATTTAAGGAATCAATATGTTAGTTTTAAGATAATAAATTATAAAAACATAATGATAATTTTAGGAAGGTTTTAAAAAGCATTTTAAATAGGAATTGATAATAGTATTTAATTTAAAATTGTTTTAGAAATATTTTCATTTAAATTAAGAAATAGTTTTTAAATAATTATCTTTACATATAAAGTAAAAGTTTTATAAAATTATTATTTTCACATTTAAGAAATTATTATTACATTAGATTTATGGAATTAAGTCTTCAGAAATAATTATTATTTCTTTTAAGGAAATATGTTAAGAGTTCATTTTAGAAAAAAAAATTATTCCACAATTTAAGTATTTTACATTAAGGTATGTTAAATTCACAATTATGTAGATAAGGAACGATCACATAGGTAGGGTCGTTATTGGGTGTTCTATAGGAGGCTACGACGACTATTTTGAGGAAAAACTATCATGGAATGGGTAGAGTATACTACAATTTTAGTAATCTTTGTAATTTTCTACCTTAGACGACGATTTTCAATTAAACTATCGTGTAAGGTATAGTTTCCACGTCGTGTAAAAACTATCATTATTGGGAGTTCTACATGATTCACTTTTATCTTTAAGGACCCTAGCATTGCAGCATTAACATTGTTTACACACCGTCATAAGAAAAGTGAGGTAGCTAATCCCAAACCAAATGTAAGAAGCCCACCTTGTGGGACAATTCACCTAGCAAGAAAAACATGAACATCAGGTGTACAACACTGTAATTATGTAATGCATACATATATACATATATATATAAGCTCTTAATAAATTTTGCCATAACACATTTGTTAACCATCCTTGGTTTGCAACCAAAGTTTTATAAGAAAGGAATATTTAAATACAAGTTTAAAATCATCATAAAATATATTCTTAACACTTTTTCGTAAAACTTTAATCATGTTGCAAGTGGAAATGTATTTATTTGATGTATAGCTTGCTTAACCTCTACTTAGATGACATAGCCGTAGTTTTCAATATGATCGTCTTTTGGAGTGTTCATGTCAATCTATCACATAATACATGATATTATTATCCATGTTTAAATATCACTTAATATAATTTTGCATCATCCAACATCATTCTTAGTGAAATAGACTAACTTTGAGATAGAAATATGCACTTAGGGTTATCATAAAGATAGATTGTTTTACTTAGATAATTTAATCTTAAAATATATGTATGGCAAAAATATAAAAACTTATTCAAGCTGTAGCCATCACATATAGGCGTCACCCTAATTTTTATCTTATGAAAAACATCAATTAAAATAGTGTGTTTAATTTTTTCTCAAAATGACCTAACAATTTGCCAGTCACCAGACAATAGTGAATACCAATTATTCCCAAATATACACATAGGCAGAGGACAAAAATTTGCAAACTCAAAGTTAACATACATATATATAACCCTTAGAATTTTTACCAATTATAAAATGTCATTTAATAAACAAAACGAATTTCCTAAATCATGCAATAAAGCTTGCCCACGTTTGGCATTGAGCAGTTTGTAATCAAAATTT
>CAMOHE010048490.1:18985-60557 GCA_946598075.1 Artocarpus hirsutus
TTTAAATATCACTTAATATAATTTTGCATCATCCAACATCATTCTTAGTGAAATAGACTAACTTTGAGATAGAAATATGCACTTAGGGTTATCATAAAGATTTAAATATCACTTAATATAATTTTGCATCATCCAACATCATTCTTAGTGAAATAGACTAACTTTGAGATAGAAATATGCACTTAGGGTTATCATAAAGATTTAAATATCACTTAATATAATTTTGCATCATCCAACATCATTCTTAGTGAAATAGACTAACTTTGAGATAGAAATATGCACTTAGGGTTATCATAAAGATTTAAATATCACTTAATATAATTTTGCATCAT
Source organism: Artocarpus hirsutus (assembly GCA_946598075.1). Lineage (NCBI taxonomy): Eukaryota > Viridiplantae > Streptophyta > Magnoliopsida > Rosales > Moraceae > Artocarpus > Artocarpus hirsutus. The sequence continues at coordinate 19,318 of CAMOHE010048490.1, forward strand.
CCAACATCATTCTTAGTGAAATAGACTAACTTTGAGATAGAAATATGCACTTAGGGTTATCATAAAGATAGATTGTTTTACTTAGATAATTTAATCTTAAAATATATGTATGGCAAAAATATAAAAACTTATTCAAGCTGTAGCCATCACATATAGGCGTCACCCTAATTTTTATCTTATGAAAAACATCAATTATAATAGTGTGTTTAATTTTTTCTCAAAATGACCTAACAATTTGCCAGTCACCAGACAATAGTGAATACCAATTATTCCCAAATATACACATAGGCAGAGGACAAAAATTTGCAAACTCAAAGTTAACATACATATATATAACCCTTAGAATTTTTACCAATTATAAAATGTCATTTAATAAACAAAACGAATTTCCTAAATCATGCAATAAAGCTTGCCCACGTTTGGCATTGAGCAGTTTGTAATCAAAATTTTGTATTAAACAAAATACGCTATATCAAAATCTATTAAAATCACCATACGTATTAGAGATTCAATTTCATAACATATCCAAAAATCACCATGCACAATTAAGCCTTGATTTTTTATTTTTAAAATTTGTAAAACACATCAAGCAGATACTAAGAAACATAGAGCATTCAATGGTCAACGAATTTTAACTCAAAATATACATATTATCCGAGACAGAAAATTCATATACTAATAGCTAACATGTAAAATATGATCTTAGAATTTTTATAGGATTATTTAGTTTTATTTGATAATAAAAATGGATTTGAAATTATTCACTTTAAAATCAGTCAGCATGTAATTAATAGTGAGGATTGTCTATTCGAAAATTCATATAATTGTAAATAGGCTAACAAGACTCCGTAAATATTGCCAGTCATAATTAACACATAATTACACAAAAAATTAATATGATAAAAATTAGATTAATTCTGTACAATGATTGAAAATTTAGAGATGAAAATTTACACTTATCATTAGGAAATAAATATTCTACAAACAAAATTTATTATAAATTCGTACAAAATTCATAAAACTCTAAAAATTAAATATAACATAAATATCATGAAATTAAACATTCACACAACTTAAAATAATAGAAAACACGTTCATGACATATCACAAAAATTTAACAATTTAAACCAAACCCTAGAATGTAAATTCAAGCATAACCTGAATTCGAAAACCCTAGTCATACCAATCTTTCTAAACACACATAAACTATGGGTATACTCATCATCAAAACCCAACCATCACACACATAAATAAATTCATAACTTGTCTTCTTGGACGCTTAATAAAATCTCTAGAGAATGATAAACTAATATAGGCTATAAGGTGCTTAGGAGAATAAGGTGAGACAAAATGTGAATATAAGGAGAAGAGAAAAGAAATGAGCTATAGAAGAAATAGTGTAGTAGGAATATGTATATATGAAAAAATATATATTTATTGGTATAAATAAGCCCTAGCCCAAGGTTAAATGTAGGAAGCATGTGCTAATGTACTTGTATAGTCAACTTGTTGATTTTTTGTGTTATTTTAGAAGATTATAAGATTTTAACAAGTACATCATATTTGAAGGTAAAAGAGACAACAAAACATCATGTAGAAAATTAATATAAGGTGTGCATGCAAAAAATAATGTTCGAAAGGGCCATATGAAAAGGAAGTGGTAAAGTACAATAAATGAGGAAAAAAATTACTTCAACATGGAAAAAAATAGAGAAATAATATTTATTTAAAAAAATATTTTAAGAGAGGAGTAGAATAATATATAAGTAGAGACTCATTTGAAAAATTTATTTTGCTAGAGCAATAAAAAAAAAAGTATTTATAAAGACCATCATTAATATATTTAGAAGTAGAAGTAAAAATTAAAATGGAGAAACATTTGGAAAAAAAAACTAATGAACATAATTGAGAAAAATTAATTTAATAAGATGTATTTTTAAAATACAATAAGATTTAAAAGGGAAAAAATAGCCATCACTCATCACCCAACCCCATCACTAATCACCCATCATATCCCGTAAAATCCACCACCTCTCCTTCCCTCCAAAACAATGTGCAGCAACGAAGAGGCAGAAAAAAAAAAAAAAAAAGCAAACAAACAAAACAAAAAACAAAAACAGAAACAAAAACAAAAGCAAAACAAAACAAAACAAAAAACTTCGATCAAAACGTGAGTCGTTTTGTTTGAAATATGAGTAGTACATGAACAATACTTTATTGAGACTAATACATAGCAAAGATATATAACGTTGTTGTTTTCTTTTTTACATGGCAAAGAATACCCCCTTTTACAAAGTTGATGTTGAACCGATAAATCATAAAGTTGCACATTTATGTTTTATCCAACATACGACAAATTGGTTGTTGCCTTCGGGCATGTAATATATCATAAATTATAATATATGCTATTTTTTCACTTATTAAATATGTATGCAACATAATATACAAACAAGCATTACATGATATAATATGTTAATGAGACATAATATATAATATAGTCTATCTTTAATGTATAAACAAATAAAATGATAGTACATTTAAACATAAAACATAATGTCAAGAATATATAAAGAAAATATAAATGTAAGAATATTAAATTTATGTAATCATTCATAATTTTATTTTAGCGTAAAAATTTGTCATGAACCTTTTGAGCATACTGATCTCTAGTTGAGATCGTCACCTATGACATTAGTAAGCAAAAAGACTTAGCATGAATCATAAATAGCATATAAAATATCACGTTCTAATATTATATTTACGCAATTATCCGTAAAAGAAAATGACCTGTTCTGTGAGAAAAGAAAATATACTTACTAAGCTTATTCTTACTTAATTTTATTAATTTTATATCATGTTGCAGATAAGGGTAAGAGATAGATTGCCTAGGATTGAGGATGAGGACAGGTGTGTACATAGGGAGTATTAGATTGAAAATGAAATCACACCATGAAAAGAATTTAAAACTCAAACAATATTTAATATATTATATTCCACACTTTTGTTGAAATAACTCTATTTGTGATGATTTCTTTTGAACTTATGATTGCTTTTAGATTGTTTTATGCTTTCGAATATTTGGCTTTCTAAATACTACATTATGCTTCTTTATTACGATCTGTTTCGACTAGTTGGATGTTAGTATTTCTTATGGGATTAAAGAATATTTGAAATGTTTCTATATGTAAGCTCATATTTTTGTTAGATATTTTGTGATTGTAAACTAACTTGCTTTGCAGATAGACGATTAGACGAATACTTATGGTATTTCATTGGGCTAACCAAGAAGGCTGAGATAAACCCGGTGGAATAATTGTTCTAAACTTCTTATCGGTAATTATTAACATCAACGATAAAAGAAGCATTTTTTGTAACGTCCTTAAGAGGGCTTTACATTTGCATCAATGGATATGGAAGTGCCGCCTATGTCAAGGAAAGGGCTCTACATGTGTGCCAAAGCAGTAGAAAGTCGCCCCCAATTGCTACATCCAACAACGAAAAGAGATAAATAATGACTGAATCCAATATAAATCGAAATTGAAAAAAATGGTGATGACAAACAATAATTCTGAACCAAAATGAATCAATATTAATCTAAGATGAAATCTAAAGAATGCCCAAAACCAAAACTTTGGAAAGAAGAATGCCTATCAAAAATTTTGGAGGAACAAAGATGAAACAAATATCAACAAGGTGGTCAAGTGACAAAGAAGAATCACTGAGCAAGGCTAGACAACATAATTTACTCAAGTATTTACTATTTCTTTTATTAAATTTGTGATAGGTTTTGTAGAAACAGAAGTTTTTTCTTTGTGCTCCGGAGTCATTTGAGTTTTTAATGATTATCTTTTTTTTAACCATTAGTGGTTACCGTGTAAATTATAGAAATAAATACATTCCTTAATTATAACTAAATAAGATGTTTTTTATATATCTAACCATCCAAGTCATATTATATAACCAAATCAACGATAGATATTGATAAATAATAATGGCGTAACGATTATATTGTCTGATTTGTTTTTCAAGCTGATTAATCAAAAAGGAAAAAGTTAACTATACTGTTGAAAAATAGAGCAAGACATTCTTTTGGACAACAATATTTGTGGCAGCAAATATATGCTTCGAACCTAAGTAAGTTTTCAGTAATTACTCGTATCTAGGTGACACCACAAAGCCGCAAGGGGTCAAAATAATTATATATTTTGGCTCAATATAGCTATATATCTGTTTTTTGGTGAACACATTGTTGACTTGCCTACCAAAAAAGCAAAATTGTTGACTATTTGCCTACATAAATGTAGAGAATAAATTCATACAAATGTAATATGTAGTAGGGGTTTCAGGTTATGCAGACGTAGGCCCTCTATCCAACAAAAAGCTTGAAATAATTAAACAATTATGGCTTTCTAAATTCTGGATTGGACAGAGGTACAGTCTCACTCGAGAATTGAGTCATTCCATCATAATGACCAAGGGACGATACACATATCTTCTTCAATTCATCAGAGAGAGAGAGAGAGAGATAAAGACCTGTTTGCCGGCCAGGATATGGACACAGACATGGGACCTAGAAATTTTTAATTTATTATAAGCAGGAAAGAGCCAGAGAAACAAGAGTCCAAACGTGGCACAGTAAAATTGGTATCACGTAAAAGTGGAACACCATTCTTTTGCAAACTGTACATATATGCAATAAACTTTGCTAGCCAGTTAAAAGGACAATATACACATCCATCACATACATGTATTGTTATGGAATCGGACAATGAGAAATTTTGGATTTATCATGAACATGTTTGGGCATATATGTGTTCAAAAGAGGGTAAAAGAGTGATACACACACACATGAGAGAGAGAAACAAAAGAAATCCGTACAATAAATCTCTGCAGAGAGGAATTAATAACAAGTGGGGTGCAATATATGCATTGTGATGCATGGAGTGGACTCATGTGTTATAAGTTTATGGACAAGGGAAAAAGTGGGTAAGAGAGAGAGAGAGAGAGAGGGGCAGTTTGGATTTAGAATAAGTGTGAAAGGCACGAGACATGAAGAGAACAATAAATGGGAGAAAGGGTAGAGAGAGAGAGAGAGAGAGAGAGAGTGAATAGTGATGACTGATGAGGCTTATGATAACCCTCATGATCGTCACGTCGTTTTTCAATCACTACTCCCAAAAACCTCCCAGAATTCCACGCTTCCTCTTCTTCCTCACTCCCTTCTCTCTCTCTCTCTCTCTCTCAGCTATCTTAATTTGCTTTTTTCCTCTCTTTTTCTCTTTTGTCCTCCACACATTCACACTCTTCTTTCTCTTTCCTCTAAATTCTCTCTCCAGAATATAGCAGCCTCGCTAGTCAACCTCATGTTTCCCTCACTTCCTTCCATGCATTATTAAACCTACACAGCACACACCATTGTAGCTCAATCTATCCCCTTCTCTCTCTCTCTCTCTTTCTAAAGAACAGTACTACACAGCAATCACTGTTTCAGCTCCAACTAATCCCATTTTTCACCACTACTAGCATCTCCAAGTATAAACCTTATCCATATTCCATTCCCTTAGTTTGCATACCTTCTATTCCTTCTGCATATATATATCAAAACACATTGACCCATTACTAGAAATATACAGAAATTAACCCTAGCTACCTACTAGTTAGTACTAGTATAGTCCTTTGGTAAGGAAAAAAAAAGAAGAAAACAATGTGGATGATGGGTTATAACGAGGGAGGTGAACTGAACCTGCACGACTCATTCAACAGCGCTACTCGGAAGCTTCGTCCTCTCATTCCAAGGCCTTTACCTTCAACCAACAGCTCCCCAACCTCAAATCCTCCATGTTTAAGCCGTATTCATGGCTCTGCTGATCATTTCTTTTCTCAATATCACCACCTGGGTACTTCTCATTTTTTTTCTATCAAATGATCATGTCTTATTACTGATTAATTAATTAATCAGTTCCTTCTCTTTTACATTTCGATCGACAAGTTTTGTGATATTGATAGAGTTAACTTGTGTAGCATCTGTGGCTGAACAAAACAAGAGAGAATTTAATGCAAGTCCACAAGTGGTGGTGAGCTCACGGTGGAATCCGACGCCTGAGCAGCTAAGGGCTCTGGAAGACCTCTACCGACGAGGGACTCGTACACCGTCGGCTGAGCAAATCCAGCACATCACTGCTCAGCTTCGGAGATATGGAAAGATTGAAGGGAAGAACGTTTTCTATTGGTTCCAAAATCACAAGGCCAGAGAGAGGCAGAAGCGCCGCCGTCAGTTGGAATCGGCTCCAGACGATCGAGAGCTTGACATGTCCGAAAAGAATAAAGAATTAGGTAAAAAAATTAAAAAACTAGTGTTGATTTGTTAGGAAAAACGTTAATTATATGTGGGATACACAGTGATTTCCGTGACACAAAAATGCATGATCCTATATAATATTATCATTTGTGTGTGAAGCATCGATATTATTAGTTAATATCTAATCATTCTTTTGGACTAGTCACAACAAAAGTTCATGTCATAATAGTCGTGCATAAAGTAAAGAGGGAGTTTTGTTTGATTTGGTTGGCCTTTTCGATTCCGTTTTGTTGTTATAGTTGTTTGGTTTCGGTATTTGCTTTTTTGTTCCATTATTCCAATTGTTCCTTGAGATGTAAAAGTTGTATTCTTTTTGTTTTTCTTTTTGTCTACAGGGGTAAGCAAGACAGCGTTTGAAGTTGAACAGACCGAGAACTGGGCACCCCCTAACAACTGCAGTACTCTTGCAGAGGTCTAATTCCTATCTTCTTCATCTGTCTTTGTCTTTCTCATCCAAGGATTAAATAATTATAATCTTTTCTAAAATAAAAAAAAGGCGTTTAGTAGGGTTAATCTGCATATGATTATAATGTGATAATTAAAAAGACATTCGAACATACATACATAACATATCATGATGTTCTGTTTGTTGGGAAATGAAAAGGTTCTAAAAGCTGCATTCCTTCCTTTCTGTCGGGGCTGCTGTTATGAAACTTGGCTGAGGGCTTTAGGGTCTTGTGCATGCTATAAACACATATATTTATTTCATCCATATTTTTGGCCAATAATCTTTGATTCCAGCGCCCAATTCATTGGTTCTATGGAAACGACAATGAGCACCCTCTTGGTCAAAAAGACAAACCTACCCCGACTAATACACCACACACAATTTTCTTTCGATCCACACGATCAGAGACTTTAATTAGCGTCACCACACAAAATACGGAGTGCCCCCATGAACATTTTCTTTGTACAGATTTTCATGATTTTTGCATGTCTTTGAATTAAAGGAAAAGGAGAGAAAAAAGAATATATATCTATATATATGTTTTGAAATTTTGCAGGAATCTCATGTTTCAATACAAAGGGCAGCAGCAGCAGCAAAAGGAGGAGCAGTGGCCCACGCTGCAGAGTCATGTGTAAGGACAGATGGGTGGATCCAGTTGGGCGAAGGGAAATTGAATTTGCAGAATACAAGGAACAACTTTGTTGAAAGGAATGCCACGTGGCAGATGATGCAGTTATCTTGTCCTTGTCCTCATCCCCACATTCTTCCCACCAACCTCATAAACACCCCTACTATTCCTATTACTTCTACTGCTGCTGCTACGACTACGAGCAGAACAACAGCCTCAGCGATAAGCACAACAATGGACCAAAGGGTCCTTAAGACCTCTACACATGATCATCTAAGCATCTTTATCCCTCCTTCTTACAGATCAGAAAATGGCCTCATTAATAGTATTGGTTGTAACCAGTTAAACAATTCTACACTAGTCAAATCTGACGAACAAGATTACAACAATTGCAACACTGAGGAATCCCAAACCCTGGAACTGTTTCCACTTAGAAGTGGCGATTATAACGGAAGCGACAAAGAGACTTACCAACAAAGATTGGTTTCGGCCATCAACTCAGGTGTTATGCAGACTAATCCTTCCCAGTTCTTCGAGTTCCTTCCATTGAAGAACTGATCAGGCTGGTCACTAGATGTTTGTTAATCTCGTTGGAAAGCGGGATTTTTTTCTTCTTTTTTTTTTTTTTGTTTTGATGTTTACATTTCGTGGAAGAAGTGACAATGGTATATGTGGGAATGAAAAAGAAAGGTTTGCCTTAAAATGCATTTGGACCATGTTGGTTGAATATATCAATGAAAAAGCTAATGTTAAAGCATATTACACAGAAGGTTATATCGTGACAGATATAGGTCTTGTTTGAGTAAACTGGCTATATGTCATTTTGGGGCCTTTAAGTTTTTTTGATAAAGCGAGAGAGAGAGAATTGGGAGAGTTTCAAGAAAGGGATTCAAAAATAGAATGAGATGTGAGAGTTTGATGTTGATATAAGGAATCTGGAAATGGGGTTAGATGCAAAAGACTGATGTTGAAGTGACTAAGGATTTAGGTTAGAGAGATATTTTGTTGTTTTGTTACATATTTAGCATATGATCGGATGCGTGTGAGAGGCATGTGAGCTTGCACGGTCCATTCAATTAATCCTCGGGAAACATTATTTTAACCATTGTTACACAATAAATATTTCCTATAAATGGCACCCAAAAAGTGCATTTGCAAACTAAGACCCAGGAGCCTAAACAACCAAATTACGCAACAGTTTATTTTCCAGTGAAAAGTGGATCGAAACTGTCCTGAAAACGTATTGGTATAGTCATTAGGGGTATTTGTCTTTTTATATATTCTGTTTTAGTTTAATTCAAAAACTATAGTTTTAAATTTTAATATCATTGAATATATACCATAACATTATATTTAATACACAAATATGTTTCTTAACTCAATTAATAGTTGATTTTATCTTTAAATGACCAAATTACCCTTAACTATTTTAAAAAAAGAGAAAATAAAAACAAAAACATACAATACACCTATTTTGAGGGTATTTTCAATATTTTTGAAGCAGAAAACCTAAATATAAAGTTTTTTTCCAGGTTTTAAAGTTCTTTATTTTGTAATTTGAGAGTATCTTGCGTAATTTGCTAGGTCAAACTTGAAGATTGATCATAAAAACGTATAAATTTGTGTATTTAATTTAACTTGAAGTTAAAATTTTAATAAGATTAAAAACTAAAGGTATATCGTGTAAATAGACCTAATATACATACTATAAAAAAGAGGTAAAAACCCATAGTCATATGCTATTAGGCAACCTTTATTGGACGTGCACAAGGCTTAAGGAGCTACAGATTTTCTTTTTACGCCTAAACATGCTTGCCTGCATCACTAGCTACTGCATACTAGCTAGTAGCGAGCTAAGCATGGTCCTAGTCGTGAGAGGATAAATAGAATCAGAATTTGATAGCAAAGTAATAATAAACCAGAAAAAAAGATGATTAAATAAGCGTCCACAAATTTTTTATTTGCTCTCTTAAAGAATCTATGGGGGGACCTAATTAAAGTCCTCTTTCAAAAAAAATCCAAAAAAAAAAAAAAGAAAGTTGAAATAAGGAATCAAAAGCAAAAATGCGCCATAAAAGAACCACAACCTCCTGAGAGTACAATCAAACGCCGCAGTCATTGAAATACTTGAGAAGCATCTCACAGAGGTCATGGAACTCCATGACGTCCAATGGAGCCGCGTTCCTTCACACACTAATATATATATATATATATATATGTATATATATATATAATTAAAAAAATGCGTGTATATGTTTTAAACTTTTTCTTTATTCCCACTTAACTGTCCCCACTCGTTTAATCTAAAATTTAACTGTAGCCTCCATATTTTAAGAAGTTTCTCATGTTGTCTCCTACTCGTCCCGCTCAAACTTTATTATTGCAAATCCTTAAGCTTATTTTTATTAATTTTCTTTTTATTTTCAACTTAAATTGCATTTTTTATTATGTATTTTTCTTTCTCAAATCCTTATTTTTATTTAAATTTATTTGGTGATATATCTTTACATTTCTCTAAGTACTTCTTGTATATTCTCGATATTGACAAAACAAAAAAAATCAGAAAAAATAAATTTAGAAATTAAAACATTGCCATCGACTTCTAGGTAAACCTGTTTCTTTCTAAACTTGATTATTTTCAACAAAGTAATGGTTGTTAAATTGTGCTAACATTCATTTATAATTATGTGTTCGCTTAATTTTTTTTTTAATTTTTTAAGCTGTTTGTACAATTAAATTCAAGTAATTATATTTGTTTAAGCATAGTATATGGACTATAAATTTTGGAAAGAGCATTTCAAACAAGATATAGACTATTAAAAAAATTACTAATAGGTATTGTAGTTTTTAACCTACTGTTACTTGATTTCAAAAATTATTAAGTGCCCCTAATGAAATGAATTTCTGCATCCGTCACAAAGCCATGCACTGTATAGACCAACAAGCATCTGGACAAAAATTTCAAAAAACCAATTAATTAAGTTCCCCTAATGAAATGAATACAAGGTGCAACTATAGTACAACAAAATAGTAACTAAACGGCGCTTATTAGACGACTGTTTATCAAAAACCATCATGGTAGGAGCTTTAAAAATGCAGGATGGATCAAAAACACGAAACTGTCATCATATGTTAGGGTACGATGATAATCACTGTATACGACAGTTTTTTCAAAAAACCATTGTAGTGGATGGGGGTTTTGTTGGAAAACAGGTACACAGTAGAACTTTAAAAAATTTTAAATCAGAATATCTTTCAAAACATAAGTTTGATGTACTAAATTCATAAACAATGACAAATCTTACTAACCTCTTTTGTGTACTGAAGTGGACTCGAATCCGTGCAAAGAAGAACCTTCCAGAAGAGTCTCAACCAACTAGTCTTTTTTGCTATTCTCTATCCACGATCAGAGTGCAGGTGGTCGCATGTCGTACAGCTTTTCCTCCAGTGAGTCTCCTCCCAACCCTAGAGAAAACCATGAGCTAAGGTCCTTAATGTTGAACAATAGCTCTTTGGAAGTTTCAGAGTTTCTCATACTAGAGCACTCATTATTTGCTTCTCAAGTGATCTAAATAACAAAGAAAACTCACCCCTTATTTATAGTAGTCGGACTTGGGGTTAATCATTATCAGATTAAGCCTCAAAATTCAAGTTTGGATCAGTTTTAGAGTAAAAATGCATGAAGCATAATATGACTTTAACTGCCATGGTCGACTGTGCCTAGTGTATTACGGTCAACCACGTGGTCGTGATACTGGAGTTTGAATCGAATTTGAACTCCTCAAGCTGATCTGATAGATCCAATTTTGAACAAATTGGATAAATCCTATCTTATTTGACTTAAGTATCTTTTATAGAGCCTCAATTTTAATTCAAATAACCCAATAGAAAAGTTATCAATTTTAATTCAAATAACCCAATAGAAAAGTTATCTGATTAAAATAGTCATAGAAAATTTATCTGATTAAAATAGTCATATACACATAAATCCATATAAATGAAATATTATCCAAATAATTCAATATGTTTATATCGAATTAATTCACAAAATTAATTCAACTCATAAACTAACATGAATTATTAGATCAATCAACTTGAATTTTAGCCAATCTAGGAATTTAAAATAAGTCATCAATACATAGGAAAAACACGCCGTATCGTAACATAATTCATTATGAGCTAGCAAAGGAAACCCGATGGACATACATAATTCAACCTCTTATAATTATAAAATATAATATCCCAAATACATATTTTATAATTATCAACTCTAACGCTACTCCACTAAAAGATAAGAGCTGCACTCTCGAAATATATAAAATCACAAAGCTTCAATCAAGCTAACCATCCATAACATATTATAATGTGTCACATCGCTATAGAATATTCATAATAGGCTTAAAGATAAATTTCGTTTTACCTTCCCAACTATTTTTATCTTACGTTCTATTATCACGCCATTAGTATACTTACTATTTATAGATAGTATACCATTCGGTTACACCTATTTATCTAAATAGCTGAGTGTTTTAGTCTTTCAATTACAGGATAATATATATAAGAAAATATCATTAAATTTACAAAAGAGCTATGGATTATATATCTATAAATAATGAGTCAACGTCAATCAAGAGTCATGCCTCCAACGTACCGGTATGCATACCATTATTAAGTCAGAATGTTACCCTTTGGTATATCAAAAGACATAAGTCAAGATAACGGGCTCATTAGTCATTTCAGGATTAAGACACAACACATGATTGTCTAAAATAAATTGATTTGTACAAACAGAATTATTAACCAAATCAATTCAATTTTTTCTCCAGATCTAATATATCATCACATATGACAATGTACCAATGTTTCTACTCATGAAGTCCTACCCTGATGACCAAGACAAGCCATCTTCCATTAGAGATGTAGACAACATAAAAATCTTAGCATGAATAAAGATATAACTTTATTCCCTTGATTGCGGATCTTATAATTTAGATTATCACTTTTAAGATTCATGTCTTCTACATAATCTATCCATCATATGAACAATTCTTTAAGGTTTATACTGATAGTTTCAGACTTTTGTTTGCGTGTCATACATTCAACAAAAATGAACCAAAAAAAGATAGCATTTGGTATATGAATAAAAAAATAAACTCTTTATCGATAAAATGCCTTCAAAAATATATTACAACGTTGTGCTCCTTAGAGTGCCTATGTCTAATAGTTTTTCACGACGGATTTTAGGGGAAAAAAAAAAAACCATTGTGTAAGGTTTGTTTATTTAATAAGTTTTTTGGTGCACTTTCCTTGTCGCCCCCTCCCATTTCAATGTATTCAAATTAATAAGATTGTCTAGCCAAACAAACATATATTATTGTGTGTGTGTATATATATATTTTATATATTCGAATCAATTCTTCACTCCTAAATTCAAATTTCGAAAAAAACTAACTCAAAAAATTCAATTTCTTAACCTCCTTATAAATTCATTTTTACATACTCACTTTCATGTAATAACCTTTCACTTTTCATAAAACCAAAATATTCTTTTTCTCTCTAAAGTATATATGCTTCGGAATACTGGTGCGAAACAAGAAATTCGACACTGCTGGCAGGGCGCTAACACGTTGATGGATCTGAGATGCATAGAGCTAGGCATCTAGACTACACACACGTGTTGGGGAGACTTCGGAGTTGATCTAACAACTAGAAAATGGAGTTGCCTTGCTTGGATGATGGCTGCACTTGAGGAATAGCATATTCGAATTTAATTCTCCTTTTCAAATATTGTTAATGCCTTTTTTTCCCTCAATTTAATCTCCAAATTGTTATTTTGCCTATTTTACTTACACAAATGAGGGAAAATAATATTTGAAAAGGAAAACTAAAAGAAAAATAAAATTCAATTAACCTAAAATAAAAAACAAATAAAAAACAATTAAAAGACCCAAAAACTTACAAAATATTAAGTTTAAAATATTCAATTTACAAGTATAAAACTAGCTTATCAATGACCATGATAATTCATCTCCCGTTAGAACTGCATACAACATTAAAATCTTGATATGAATAAAGCTTCTGACTCTATTTCCTTGATTGTGGATCTTTATGCTTAGAACTATTACCTTAAGATTCATATTATATAATCGTTCTATCATATGCATGATCTTAAAGATTTAGAATGATAGTACTAGACTTTTGCTTATCTTTCATTCAACATAAATGAACGTAAAGAAGACGATATTGATATATGACATAAATAATAAATTTTTTATCAAACAAATTAATGTCACAAACACAGTAATGCTTAGTCCTAAGGGATTTAACACTCTTGTACTTGATCATAACCATAAACTGAGTACCCCAAGCAAAACAAGATACCATAAAAGTTTTAAGGTCATGCAATGTTATGTAAAAAGGAGGTTAGAAGTGAATGACTTAGCTGGAATAAGACTCAATAGGGACTTCAACTCTTTGGTTGTCAAAGCAGGTGGCCATGAGAATTTAACTTTAGTGGAGAAATATTATAGAAACTATATAGTGAAGTAAGATGTTTACAATTTGGAGAAGGGAGATGGCGATGGAGTCTTGAAATACTTCATGAAAAGGGAACATGAAAACTCAAATTTATTTCATATGATGGACTTGGATGAAGATTGTCGTCTGAAGAATCTATATTGGGTAAATGTAAGTAGCAGAGCACCCTTTAAAGAGTTCGATGATGTCGTAATATTTAATACAACATAGTTAACAAATAAATACATATATCCTGTCATTTGCACATTTTGTAGGGGTAAATCATCACGGACAATCAGCACTTTAAGGTGTGATTTGATCTCTAATGAAAATACTGAAATTTGAAAGAGCTACCTGAGAAAATAAAAGGTTACAAGAATTATGATTCTATCCGTGTGGAAATGCAAAATATTGTTTATGAATCATTGGCAATTGATGAACTTGAAGAACGTTTTCATGCTTATGTTGGTAGATATAATGTTTGTAAAATTGAATGGCTACAAGGTTTGTAAGAGAAGAAACAACTATGGATACCAACATTTGTCAAAAATATTTGGGCACTTTACAAAAATGCCATAAATTTTGAGCTTGGATTGATTGATGCTAGGAAAAAATATTTGCAGAAAACATCACGGTGACATCATCACTTATCTTAAAAACACCGAAATATACCTTCACATATTGGCCAGACATTCAAAGTGAGAAATAGAAAGAAAGAAAGATAGAAAGAAACTATATTTAGTTTATAGGTATTTTAGTCTGTATGTAAAATATTACTTGTGCACTATGGCATATATTCAAATAGTTTATGAACATGTGGCATAAATCAATCCAATTGTAGAATGGATGGCCGATGATATAAATATCTCAAAATGGTTTTTGGATTGTGATGCGCACTTCACAACACAGTGAGAGTATAAATGCATTTTTGATGGCTATGAGAATGCGGAGACTAGTTTGAAACAATTTGTGGAGCAATACAACAATGCATTGCGATATAAAGTTGAGAAAGTGAATAAAGAAGATTTTAATTCTTTTAATTAATTTAGTCCTTGCATTAGTTGTTACGACTTCGTAAAACAGTTTCAAGATATTTATATGACTTCCAAGTTTAAGGAAATCTGGCAAGAGCTAGCAGGTAACTTGTATTGCGAGTTATCTTCATATGAAGAAAGTGGTCCAAGTTTAGAATTTGTTGAAAATGAATATACAATTTCTTTGAAGCATGCTTGAATGAGAAACATTTCAGGTGAATTGTAACTGTTGTCCCTTTAAGTTCAGAAGAACATTTTTAATCACACAATTGCGGTGTAATTCCTACACAAATTTTTCACAAGCCTAAGAATTACATATTAAGGAAGGATGTAAAAATAAATCTTACTAAAGTAAAAACAGGGTATATATGTTAATTGGAGGGTTGGGCCTAAAGCAGCCTGATTTAATAAGATGTGCTGTTTATCTGATGAGGTTGCAGATGTTGCATCAAAAAATGAGGAGGGATGCAAAATGGTGACTGGGATGATGAATGGTTTAAAAATGAAGTTGAACAACGTTGTAGCCTTCGGGAATTTGAAAAATACACCAAACATGACTAATGAGATTATTGATGTTTTAAACAAAGATGCTAATATTGTCGTAGCTGTTGCAAATTAGAAGGCCTAATTCTACCAAGAACGAAAAATATACAAACAAAAAAAAATAAGAACACATGAAATTTATAGTAGTTCACTCTTGACGTAAGAGTTATGTCCATTTTCAGCCGCTACAGAATAATTCACTATGATAATGAAGAAGTTTATAGGAGAAAGTAGCACACTCTCTCTCTAGATTTTTTTCTCAAGCCTCTCTTTTGCTGAAATTCTGTGTTTGTCTCTCTCTACAAGAAAAAAGAACCTAACTTATTTATTTATAGGTTTACAAAAGAATAGATAACAAACCCAAAAAAATTGCAAAACACAAGCTTTAGGACACTAACACGTGCGGCCGCGCACTTTTCTTGCACGGCCATGAGACTTATCCCTCAATTTTTGTAGCACCTATGTGCAGCCACGAGACTCCAAGGGCACGGCCGCACGTTCCTTCTGTCTTCGGTGGTAGTTGCACAAAAAACTTCTGCACAAGGGGGCATGCTCCTGAGACCAAAAAAACTAAAATTTTGGGCTAAGGGCTCTGCCCCTACACCCCTGGGAGGGCAGCTTCTCACCCCCTTCTAAACCCCACGGTAGGAAAGTTGATCTCTAAAATCCTCTGCATAAGGTAATATTTTAAAAGGCGTTGAATTTAGTTGTACACTTCTTAACAATAGCCTTTTCTATTTGTTTCTCCTATCTATATGATATGGGAAACCTTTCACCCAAAAAGAAAAGACACATTACATTGTCGATCGAAATATATTGGAGGGAAAATTTTATTGAAAGTTTCAGGAACAGTTATGACAAACAAAATTCAAACTACTAATTACATCAATAAAAAAGTCTAGAGAATATATACGTAAACCCAAATCCATGTACACCAAATTTACGAAACCAAAAACCCAAATCCAAAAAAAAGGCAGAACTAAAAAAGAACTCAGTAAACTTTTCTTTATTCCCACTTAAGTGTGCCCACTCATTTAATCTAAAATTTAACTGTAGCCTCTATGTTTTAAAAATTTTCTCATATTTACCCTGCTCGTCCCATTCAAACTTTATTATTGCAAATCATTAAGGTTATTCTTGTTAGTATTCTTTTATTTTCAACTTAAATTGTATCTTTAATCTTGTATTTTTATTTCTTAAATTCTTTACTTTTATTTAAGAGGAGTGTAATAACACTCTTTTTCTCACAGCTCTTTTACACTTTTTTCGATCATTGCTTAATACGAGGAATCTATTAATATTATGAATTATTGTTTAAATAGAAAATAAGATAGCAGAGTTCATGTGTCAGGTAACAATTGAAAGAGTGTAAAAGAGAATGCAACTAACACTCCTCTTTATTTAAATTCATTTCATCATGTATCTTCACATTCCTTTAGGTACTTCTTGTATAGTCTTGATGGTGGCAAAAGATTAGAAAAATTGGAGAAAATAAACTTCGAAATTAAAATATTGTCATCAGCTTTTAGGCAAGTCTGTTTCTTTCTAAACTTGATTATTTTCGACAAAGTAATGGTCGTTAAATTGTGCTAACGTTCATTTATAAATATGTGGTCGCATATTACAATTAAATTCAAATAATTATATTTGTTTGTCTAGTTCTTGGTGGAAGTTTGAGAAAATTGTCAAACCATCTCGTCTTAAGCTTCCAAGGAATGAATAAAATTCTATTTTTGAGAGCTTCAACCACATAAGTAGAATTACCGCAAATTATTCCATTTGTTACTGCATGCAAAATAAACCAAATTTATGATAGCCATCACTTTAACCTCAAATGAAAAACAATTCCTTTGATGAAGCCACGATAGTTCTGAAAACACCATCGTAGAAATTTGTCTATACAGATCTTCCCAAATTACTTTAATGTGGATGAACAAAAGAAATCCATACCTAACGCCTGGCTCCTAGAACTACCTTTCCATCTACAATTTTGATAAGCGTCCTTACACACCACCAGGCGAATTCATGATAACGATGTTGAGAAGTAAACTTGGGTCCTATTTGTTTCATGGACTGGGTTGAATCATTGGATCCGAAGTATTCATAATATATCATAAATATTAAGATTTTGAGTCCAAAATTTAAATCAGTGGAATCAAATATTCTTAGTCCAATATTTTAGAGTTCTCCCTCCTTCCTAAGTTCTCTTAACTCATATCAACATTCTACAGTAAAAGTTATTTTTTCTCTCTTCTATACTTGAGGAAAAAAATATCATAATTTCTTCATTTGGTATCCGATTGAAACGATTCTTCTTTCATTGTGTTCCTAATAAATAGAGTAATAAATCAAGATCTATATTACATATGTTTTAATATCATGAACATTAAGATTTTGTAAGATTTTTTAATAGATCAAAAACTTTTTTCACTATCTATCCAAACATAAATTTCAATTTTATTCCTTATTCATATTGACATTTTAAATGCACATCTAAAGTTTGATATAATTCAAATCACACAACTCAAATCAAAATAACTCAAATAAATACAATTTGAATCTGTTTACTATCTTAAAGCCCAAGTGACAAAAGCTTCTAAAAGATGTGATGGTGAAGAAAGTTGACTACATGTGTGGCAGCCAAGTTCTTATATGTTGTGTGGTCACTTTGTTATAAGCTATTGTGTGATCATTGTGTGAAGCAATTGTGTGGTGTTGGGTGGCTTAGCTCTAGTATAAATACCCATGAATTTCGTTGGTTAATCCAAGGGCAAGAAAAAAAAAGAAAAATAAGAAGCAACGCTTCTTAAGTCAGTAAGAGCACTATTTGCCGAGAGAGAAAGAAAGAAAAGAAGCAAAAGGCTTCTAGAGTGATTAGCAAAGCAAAGCTTTGTTTTGTGTGTGAGTTTTTACCGAGAATAAAAATTGAGAGTTTATATTTTTGGTAAGAGTGTGATCTTTTCTTTGTAATGATATCTTTATAGGATAAAGTTGAGTAGCATTTTGTGGGTTTACAGTTTGTTTTTGTATACAAATTTCTAACAAAGTGGCATTAGAGCATAAAGAAATTTGTTCCTAAAACTACGACTATTGTATATCAATGCAAAGAGCTTGATGAGACAAGCGCGCAGCCTCAAAAATAATCCAAATCAAGGTCCGGATGCACTCTTACGAGCTGTTGGAAGTTTCAACCTAGTCACAAAATTGACGTGTCGTTTTGCTTAGTAAAACAGAAGTTGTTTATCTAAAAAAGATGTCATGTGTTAATAACGATCCTCATAGTGCTTTTAGAATTATTAATCATTTAATAAAACATATGATCCATAGCTATTATAAACAAATCTTGGGATCAAGTATATATAAAGTTTATATGTGTATAAATATGATGGCAAGATTAATAATTTAAATAATATAGTTCGTGTTTTATGTACTTTACTGGACACTTATGATAAGACCGTAATAGGAATCTATGTCTAATTAGGGGATGGTCTATCTAGGCCATCAAAAAGCGGATTGACTACATGGTAAAAACTTTGGTATGGTAGACCAAATGGTGGTCATACACTGGACTAAACTTAAAGTGTAATTGATTTAATACTTATTTCATGTAATTTAAATCAATTCACTTAGACAATCATCTATGTATAATCTTATTTCTCAAGTGGATTCATGACACTATGTTTGTAGCTTGTACCTTTTAATATACTAAAGGCAGGAATTTTGATGATCGAAGGCTACATTGTCGGTATGTTGGAGGTACAACCTATATTCTATGAAAGCATAATCCATAGATACAGAATCCATAACTCTCTAACAAAAAGTTAATGTTATCCTTCCAATGGTATTATTTGGAAATTTGCATAACAACAAGACCTTAGTTATCTAGATACTTGCGGTGACCAGATGATTTTCCTTTTGTATTTGTTATAAATGGAATTTTCCAAATAAGTGAAATAATAGGACTTTAAGAAAAAGTAATCAAAAGGTATAGAATTAAGTTCTTCATCTGTTTATAGATAACCTATGGGGATACACATATATATTAAAGGTCATGGACAAAACTAATTTATAAAGTCTCATAATACGATATATTATCGAGAGTGCAACTTTGGTTCTTTAGTGGAGTGACGCTAAAGTTAATAATTAATTAGGGAGTAATTCATTTGTTATTATTGGAGCTTGGTAAATATATATCTATTGGATTCTAATGTTAGCTCATGAATACCTTGACTAGTTGTGTAGATAGAATTTACGATAGGTAATACAAGAGATTACATCATACGGGTCACTGACCTTTTCACTATGTAAGCCCAACAGTCCAGTTGAACTATTTGTGCCGCCAGGCCCAGTCTTACTGGACTGTTGGTGCCTACCAAGGGATAATTTTGAAAATTAATTATTTAATTAAATAATTTCAAAATATTATTTATTCAAATTTTTATTGAAATTTTTTGATATTTAAATATTTATATTTAAATAATTAATTTAAATCCTAACTATATTTTAATTTTAATAAAGGATAATTATTCATAATTATTTAAATAAAATAATTATCTTGAGTAATTGAATCATAATTTAAATAGAATTATTTGAATAGAAGTTATCCTAGACGATGCAGATGATCACAAAATCATATATTGTGATTCGTTGAAATTCAAATTGCGTTCTATTGGTGATAGGCAGGTATACTAAGGTAGGCTTCAGTGATATTAGTGTGCATAGTATAGGAGAGGAGAGAGAAAATTCTCTTCCAATTTTAATAGACTTCTACCTCCTTCAACCAACTCTATAAATAGAGGCCTTGGATCCTCATTTATTTTTAGATTGCTATTGCGCAACTTTCAAAGAGTTTAGCTTTGATCACACCCTTTAGTATTCTAAGTTCTTCTAGCACATAGTCTAGTTAAGAGAAGAGAAGTTGTGGTGGAGTTCTGTTGGGTTGTGCATGGAGTTCTGTTAAGCTGTGCCCACATACACAACAACTTCAAGAAGAGACATAGTATTGAAGATTCGAGGGTTGAGATTCCCTGATCAATCAAACGTACTACTTCCGGTCATCATAAGGTGCATTTTAATTAGAATTCTATTTATTATTTATAGCAACCAAAGTTAGATTTTGGGTGAAAAATAAAATGTTTTAAAATTCTGTTGCATCACTAAATTGATTTTTCCAACAGATGATATCAATGCCTACTCATGATTATGCTACAAACATAAATTAGATGAGTCAATTAATCGCGTCTATGTATTGAATTGATATTTTAGAAAGATTACACTATAGGGTTTCTATATGTGTAGGGTTTATATTAATTTTATTATCATGAATTTATGGTGAATAATAATTATTATTATTTATTTAATTTTATTTATTATCGGTTATAGTTCTTTATAGATTAGAAAATTTTATATAGGATTTATTCATTGTTTTGCAATTATAATAGGGTGCAGTCTATCATCGCCGCTTACAATTTATTTTTATGCAGAAACTAGAAATAGTTTAGGTTTCTTATATGTAATTATTTATATGGAAGAGGATCATGAAGATACAACATTCTATTAAAGCCTTTACAATTTATTTTCTGAAATTTTCTGCATTTAAATTTTATACAATTTTTTATATATTATGGGCACTTTTTTTGGAAACATTTTTGGTTGCATGGGTATTAATCTGCCTTGGAAAAACTATAGGACAACTTACAAAAAAGCCTCCAAATGCCCCAACTTATTAAAAATGTCTTCCAATACATCACTTATTAAAACTGCCCATTTATTAGAAATCGGTGATTTATTAAAAGTCTAAGTTACTCCCTCTTTTTTTGACTCTCTCATGAGGGAATAAAGAGAATATAGGGTTTCTAATTTTTAAGATTGAATTATAATGGTTAAAATAGTAAATGTGTAATTAATATTTTAAAAAATAAAATAAAAGTGACAGTTTTGAAAACTTAGGAAGAGGAGGGCATTTATAATAAAGGGTGCCATTAAGAGAGCATTCCAAGTAGTTTTCTCAAAACACTGTAATGTAAATGTTGGGCATTCTATGCTATTTCAGGCTTTAGGCAGCAAGTGGAGAGTAGCATCCAAACTGCAGTTTTCATGGCCTAGCGGCATGCTGGCCCGTGTGGGCTAAGTATGAAGCTTGGCCAGCTTCTTGCGAGCCCAAAAGGCATGCTGACCTGCGAATTCAATGGCATAGGTAATAAATGCAGATCCTGTGGATTTATATACATATATATAATATATCAAATAATATGGTGTATATTATTTTATATAATATATATAATATATTATTGTTTTATATAAAAATAATATAATATATATTATATTATTAATAATAAATAATGATTTTAAAATAAAGATAATTATTATGTTATTATTACATAAATAATTTTTATTAATTTTTCTAATTGGAGAAAAATTATGAGTAAAATTATTTAGGATCTAGAAAAAATAATTTGACCTAATGGTGGTCAAATTGGATTACAAAAAGTCTTAATAAAATTCTAAAAATTTATTGGAAAGGTTAATGTAGAAAATCGAGATACATGAAGGCAAATACAAGGACAAGATGCAGGAATGAAGACCGATATATGTTGGTTTATTTTTGGAACCATAATATTTTATGTTCATATTGCTTTTGCCATGCTATCTTGCTATGCTTGTATGCTTTATGATATGATTTGCATATGTTTGATAACATAGCTTGTAGAATAGGAAGTGCTACTCATAAAATTGCTCATGCATGTTTTGCATAAATCCTGTAATTTTAAATTAACTAGGAGAGGGTTATTAATTAGGACTTACAGTTTCTATTGTTAGTCCATATGTGAAACCAGGTGACGACGACCTTGAGGAAGGTTGTTCACCATTAGCAATATCCAAGATTGGACTTATTAAGGAAAATGTTTAGGGGCATGATTCATGGTTGTATGCCTCGAAACGACAATTTATGGGTCATAGATCATGAGGTGTAAACAATAGTTTTTACACTTAAGACTACTTTAATTATTAACTTCCCCAAAGAGCTTTGTTAATTAAATTTGTGACTAGATAAAGTAGTAGTTGATAGGTATATAATGATTAGATGGGATTTGTGTTTCAGGTTAGTTTATGTCTGACTACCCCGAGGTAGCTAGCATGAACGAGACTATCAATTATGATAGTAATGAATGTGTTTTCTCAAGATTTTGCACAATAACATAATTGCATTATTATATATTTGTATTATTGAATTGTATGTTTACTTATTATTAATACATGAAACATATATATATATATATATATATGTTTATTGTAGTCAAAACGTCGAGTTCACTTAATATGACACTTAATAAACACATCCTCACTAGTGAAAACTTTAATGACTAGAAAAGGAAACTATTAATAGTCTTTTACTATGAAAAACACAAGTTTGTGTTAGACGAACCATGCCTACCTGAACCCTAAAAAGATACCACCCTTGAAGAGCATCAGGCTTACACCCATTGGCATGATTCCAATTAGATTTCTCGGTGTTGCATGTTAGTAAGTATGACCAATGTTTTGCAAAAGCAGCATGATGAGTTCTTCACTGCTGCAGGCATGATGGTCAATCTTGATGGAATGTTTATTAGTTAAGTTATACAAACCAAGTAAGTTGTGATCCACAAGCACATGAATTGTATGCTAAAGCCTGGATCTTTTGTCAATGAGCATACGATGGAGGTCATGAGTTATTTCACTGAAGCTCAAACTAATAGAGCAGACATTGATCTAGATACTCAGCTTGAGATAGCCTTTAAGGTGTTATCAAAGGATTTCATGCCATTCATAGCCACCTACAATCTGAACAGGCGGGAGATGACTTTGACAAGATTAGTGAAGGAGCTCCAATCCTCTAAGAACATGCTCAAGGGAGGCACAATAGAAAACATGCCTAAGCCGGAGGTAAATCTGATAAATGTTAGTTCTTCTAAACCTAACTTGGGGAAGGCAAGAAGAACAAGAAGCAAAAGGCTAAGAAGGGTTCATCATGTAATGACTAGGGAAATTCATTAATAAAATATAATATTTAAATTAGGTTTAATTAATGAATTTACCGTTAAAAATTGTAATTTATGTAAAATTGTGATAATGAATAAATGAGCAGTATTAATTGAAAAATTTCACTGCGAATGTGATGCAATGTTGGATATTCTTAATACAGATTTTATGAGTTTAATTACTCAAAAATTTGTAAATAATATCCATAAAATGAATTTTATATCACAATTAATTGTAAAATTGTGATACAAACGAGCAGATAATTGGAGTATAAATAAGACATAGAGTCCACCGAAACCCAACCTAGTGTAAAAAGGAGGCCGACATAGTACAAGTATACTGTTAAATAAAAACGTAGATATGAAAAAGGTTATGTTTGGCCTCCAAAAGTAAACCAAAGGTAAGTAAAATAGTTTACACAGTCTAAGGATATGATTTTGCACTGATTTGACCATAGCAGTGTAAGAAAAATACTATATGGTAAAAAATTACACAATGTAAATTTTTGGGCCCCACAAAGTGGACACCTATTGGATTTCTATTGGGCCACCATGCCATGAAAGGTGGCCCAGTCACCTTGAGACACTTGGTAACCCAAAGGGTTACTTGATAAGTTACCAAAGAGGATAAGGAAGCATTAAATGCAAGCTTAGCAAAAAAATTTCTTTCTTCTTCTCCAAACCCCACGGCAGCCATTGGAGAAGCTTCCCAAAAAATTTTCTCACACCCAAATCTTTGCAAAAATAACCCTAATCAAGTTCAAGAGGTAAAATCCAAGAAAGTTCAACAAATTTTAAGGTAAAAATCTAACTTTTTTTCAAGTTTTCAAGGGATTTTTCATGGGTTAAGGGAGAAATTAACTCAAGATGTTTTTACATGAAAATGGTATCTAGGAAGGAGTTTCAAAGAAGCCTTGGAAGGCTAGAAATCAAAAAATGCTATTTGGGGTAAGTTTTGATTTTTAAAGTTTTAGAAATTTTGTGATTTTTATTTTCTCAAAAGTATATGGGTTCTTGAGCTAGTTTTTAGTTGAACCCCCTAGAAATATGAAGTATGGCATGTTGGTGTTGTGAAATTAAAAGTTGAATGTTGACAAATGGTAGTTATGTAAAAAGCATTATTTTTGTAATTTTAGAGCTAGTTTTTCAAAAATGATGGTTGGGCATGAAAACGATTTAAACAAGGGATGGAACTGCCTATACAGGGGTAGATTTATTGTTTAAAAATATATTTTTACAAAAATGCCCCAAGGACTAGATTGTAAGAAAAAGTTTCTTCTCAGTATATTTAAAAATGCCCAAAAACACCCTTGTATAGTAAGAATTTTGGACAAGTTAAAACATGAAAGTTGTATATCTCGATGAAACTGTTAGGCATCATTGGCAGTTCTTTGAAAATCTCAACCGTTTGTGAGATTTTAATTTTTCAAGAATTTGTTAAAATTTAAAAAAATGTTAAAAAGGGCAAAAACATCATTTCCAAAATGACTTAGGGTATGGTGCTTTGAGTAAAAATGTTCCTTTTGAAAAATAGAAAATTTTGGTTTAAAAAGATAAATTTTAGCCTCGATAGCAAAATTGTCAAAATTTTCAGTTTATGGACTAAACTACAAAGTTTTATAGAAATGGGGCATAGATGAAAAATAAGGAGATCCGACCCACCAGGGTATTATTTTAAAATTAGTACATAACTATTTTCGTTAGAATAACAAAATCAAGCTTAGAAAAGTTAATTAATCCATAGAGGGTAAAATTATTATTTTTGCTCGAATAACCTGAACCGCTCTAAAATGTTTCAAATAGAAAAAAGAAATGATTAGAAAGATTTCTGCCCTTCGTTAGAGATGATAAGGTAGAGTTAGATAGAAATAAGAAAACCAGTGGTTTTTAAAGTTGTATACAGTTATGCAACTCAATTTATTAATTAACGATCACTTTATATCGAAACATAGTAAATGTGGCTAATGGCTTTGAAATTAGCCAACAGGATCCTAGAAGTCTAAGATAGAGGAAAAATCGAGGTTGAATTATCTGAACATTCAAATCAAGTGAGTACCCATCCCACCTACAGTATGAATTTGTAGGTGTAGAATGTGGTATGTGCATATGTATACTTGTGTGTATATCAAGGTGTATACCTATGTGTATGCTATGACATGAGTATCTATAAGTATGTTAATGTATACCTATGAGTATACTAAATAAATACATGTATGTATATTATATTGTATATCAGTGTGTATATTAATGTATACCCGTGAGTATAAAAGTATGTACCTGTGTGTACAATATTGTATAGGAGCATTTATGTTTTGTGTATAACATGTGTTTATCACTTCATGCATGGTATGAATAACAATAATAAATAGACTGATAATTATATAACCAGAAATTAAGAAAAGTATCGTACCGACTCCTGACTCAAAAGGAGTTTAAGGATACAGTATGGTCACGGTGTTACGTAGATCTAAGTGCGTAATGGTATAAACACTCGGGGCCCTAGTTAAAGATAAGAAATGACAACGATAAAGAAGGTTTATAAGAAAGAATAATTAGATCATGCATTTTATTGAATGTGCATGTAGGTTATATGGGATTTACTAGACGTAAGCTCATTAAGTATTTCATGCTTTAAGTTTTCCCATAAGAAAGACAGAATAATTCCTTGATGAGCTGGTGGAGGGATGAATAGTGTACAGAATGGGTATGGATTCTACCACAGTTAGTTTTTGCTCTAGTATATTTTAAGATATTTTGAAAGTAATGTTTGGAGAACTGTATTGCAAAGGAAAGGTTGTTATGTAAATACAAGTTTATGTTTGTATTTCGACAATTGCTAAAACCAACGTATGTGCAAACAAATGTGTGGAATAAATAGATATATATATTGTGTTTCCAAAGATATTAATATCCATGTGTAAAATATACTTATAAAAAAAAAGTTTTTCCTAAGTTTTTGGATATACGTAAGTAAGAGAAGGTTTATCACAGCCCGAAAAAAGCGAGTTGTGACACATCAAACATTTTTTTTAAAGCTAAGAAGAAGAAAAAGAAGCAAAAGGACCTTAACTAGGTCAAGTATTACCATTGTGGGAAAATCAGGCACTACAAAAAAGACTACAAAGACTTGCTAGCTCGAAAGGGAACTAGAGGCATGGGTAATCTCTTTTACTCAGAAACTTGTTTAGTGGAAGATTCTGGAACCATTAATCAAATTTGTGTTTTTTTACAGGGTTTAAGGAAAAAGAAGTTTGCATGACAGGAACTTCATATTGAGGATGGATGATAGGACCTCAGTTTCAACTATAACAATGAGAGTCCTACTTATTTATTTGATGAATTTAAGTTTATAGAATTAAAAGATTGTTTTTATGTTCCTTAAATTATAATGAACTTTATTTTGGTTGCTTGTTTATTCAAAAATGATTTTTCTATTTCTTTTAATAATGTAAGTAGTTATTCATAAAAACAAGTCTTTTATTTGTTCTGCGAACATAGATCAAAACCTTTACTTTACCAAATAAAAGATATACACACTGCTTGACACTGAAATTGTTGATAATTCTAAAAGAATTAAAACTTTTAGCTCTAATAAAACATATATTTGGCAAGAATAGGTCATATTAACATTAACAAGATACAAAAGTTGGTTAAGGATGGTCCTCTAAGTTCTTTAGAGGTAAAGCCTTTACTACAATGTGAGTCTTGTTTGGAAGGTAAGATGACTAAAAAGCCTTTTGGAGCTAAAGGCAATAGGGCTAAAGGCGTTCTAGACTTAGTGCACATGGATGTTTATGGAACCATGAATGTTGCTACACATGGAGGGTATGAATACTTCATCCTGTTTATTGACTATACCTAATGTATCGTAAAAGCGAAACTTTTGACAAGTTTAGAGAGTTTCAGGCTGAAGTGGAATTAAGCAATTAAAGAGATTCTCTGTGCTTGTAGCACAACCTCCTAAAAGTGTAGGGAAGAATTCTACTTATTACCCGAATTAATTTGTTTCCAAATTTAATTTTCTGTATTTGAATTAAATCACATTTATCCAAAACAAGAAATTTTTTATATAAAAACTTTTATGACCAAGCTTTGGACTACACAAGGGACTGTCTCCATTACTTTGTGTCTTCCACAATTAATTATTTATTTTTTAAATAATCCTATTATTTATAATTATAAATTAATTTTTTTGAGTTATATTTAATTTAGAATTTTATACTTTTAACTTAATTAATTAAACCAATAATTTTGTTTAAAAGGTATTTACAAGGATGACAGTGGACTAATGGACTTATAATTTCAAACTCTAATAAAACTAACATACTAATAAAAGTCTTTAATTAATATATTACTCTTTTATTAACTCTAATGTAATTTCACTAAATACTTAGAATTACACTTTTGAAATTATAAATATAATTACTCATTTCTTAGAATTTTTAATTTGATGTAGTCATTACATATAAATTGATCATTCATCAATAATTCATAATTCAAGCCAAGAAAAACCCGTTAACTTCTCTAATTACTTTTTCATCCTTAGAACATTGATTCTTTAATGAATAATAAATTCATAAATTAATTATGAATTGAGCTATCATATTTTTTAAAACCCAAATCAATACTCAATAGAATTATTTCTCTGATTTTTGTTGGAGAAGGCATGAATTTCATCTTGTAATATTAACAATTTTGACTATTTATTTCACTATGTCTCCAAAATACAAGGGATAGGATTAAATTCTAGAATCCGTACTGGGTAAAATTAAAAGACATAATTCTATAAATAGGAGTCTACTAGTAACTCAAGATTAAAATCGTCTTATACATGACCATCAAAGGATGTGATTACAACATACTACATTTAACGTAAATTATTAGCTATTCATGTCGCATCATATCTTAGTCTTATATAATCACATTATGTACAATGCACTCATTTAATGACTCACTATATTAACAGTTTGAATAAGACCGTTCCATTGTTAATAGAAATGACCTACACTAGTAACGCAAAATTAAAGATTACGTATATATACTTTAATTGAATAATTAATTATATGTTATGGACTATTTTAATTACAATCCTTAAATATTATCCTCTTATATACAACACTTAAATACAATATTTAAGGTCATATAAATAATTATAAAATTTTAATTTTATTCATAAAGTATTCAAAATACATGCACATAAATATAATGAAAAATTCACTTTATTTATTTATAAATATGTCCTTTATAAAACATTGCATGCTTTAAGAGCATTATCTT
The DNA here is from genome assembly GCA_946598075.1 of Artocarpus hirsutus. Lineage (NCBI taxonomy): Eukaryota > Viridiplantae > Streptophyta > Magnoliopsida > Rosales > Moraceae > Artocarpus > Artocarpus hirsutus. The sequence goes on from CAMOHE010048490.1 coordinate 48,143, forward strand.
AACAAAATTTTCAATGTGATTATCTAAAGTATGGCCGAATTTTCCAAGTAGAAAAAAAAAGGAAGAAATATAGCATGAATAATTATTGGACTCTCAACTGTTCCAACTTGAAATAGTGTCCAACAAACACAATATTCATAACTTAAAGGCAGAGTATATAATCTTTTATGAGATTACTTGTTTTGCATTATGAGTTCAAAATTTTATCTCAATATCAGGAGTAGCTCACTTTTTTTAAGTCACTAGGGATTTTTTTTGTTTATTTTGTTATTGCCTTTTCTCTTGGAACATTATCATGAGCTCTTGGTGCCCGCATCATATTAATATCATCTTTTAATATATCAAATAGAGAGTCTCAAAAGATCCGCATGTATGTTGAAGACATGATTATGAGCAACAATTTCCAAATCTTTCAATTTGAATAAAAAGATATAGCTCTATTTATGGTTTAAGTGTATGTGTGATATATGTAATTGACTTAACCTTTTTTTATATTACGTTAGTGAAAGTTCCTATTTATTGTATTTGATTAACATATTGTTAATAATTATTATTCATATGTTTATGCAATATCTTGATTAACATACTATTAATATATTTTTTTTCAAAAAATCGTCGCCTAATGTGTTAGATTAAATGATGGTTTTCACAAAACCGTCGTGTAATGTCAATGATTTTTATAAATAAAAAAAAACAGACTTTTTCTCGCTCATTCTTTTGATGGAAAATTTTCTAAGTTTCTCTTCTTCTTCTTAAATTTCTAACACTCTTTTCCATTCCACTCTATCAAATTTACAAACTCTAAAATTTTACTCTCAAATCCCCCATTTTCTCCCTAAGTTATCTCTATCTCCCTCTTCTTATTATTTCTTCCTTACCTTCTAACTCTTTCTGTAAATTTCTTTTATTCTTCCACTCTCTTTTTCATCTTTTATACTCCTCACTCCCTCAACCCTCATCTCTGACACCATGAGTCATCACTATACTATTATTGTCGCCACCGCTGTTGCCTTCGCCTCAATCTTGAGCACCAAAATTTGGTTACATTTGGAATCTTTTGAAATTTCCATCCTAAGCACCAAAATTTGTGCTTGTTTAAGAATTTTGTTGTTGTTGTTGTTGTTGATGTTGCTGCTGCTGCTGCTATATTTTGTGGATAAACTTTGACTATGATTCTTGAAATATTTAGGTTATATGAATATTTATTATGTCTGTCTTTAAAAATCATTTTGTATTTTTTTATGTTAGATACGAATCAAGTTTATTAAAAAGATGACATAAATTTGTAAGTAATAGTTGAAATTATTCTTTAAAAAGAAAATGTTTTAGCAAAGATATTTTTTTAGAAAAAAATTCAAGGCTTTTAACAATGATTTTAGTAAAAACCTTTCTCTAATGTGCCCTCCTAGTATTTCACGTGTATATTAGATGACGATTAAAAACCATCTAATGTATACCACATATTACGCCTATAGATTAGATGATGGTTTGGCTAACCATCACCTAACCTTCTATCTATACTAGTAGCACTTTCTCTAATTTGTTCATGCCGAGGAATTGAAATACGCTTTTCCCTTACTCTACTTCTATTACCATAATTTCTTTCATATGTATCCATGCTTAATTTTTGAGTTTTATTTTTTATTTTCATTTTGCCAAAGAGCTCCTATAGTGTCATCTTTTTTAATAAGCTTTTTTTTTAACTACACAATAATTAAGGCATAATATATGGATGGAGCCTATAAAACAACTTTTCAATGTATTATGCATGTGGAATGCAACTAGTGATGATAAAAAATTCTAATTTTGTATGTACTATATCCCTTAATTTGCTCATCTTTTTCTTTTAAGGAAAAAAGATGGTAGGTATTTTTAACAGAAAAAATTTCAAGAGCTTCCACCATTTTTCTTTTTTCTTTTTTTTTTTTTTTTTTTTGAAGTGATAAGATAGTTTATTGGGTTAATTTCACTAATGGTCCTTAAGGTTTTCCTCTTGTCTTATTTTAGTCCCTAACCTATTACTTTGTCCCAATATTTGTTATTTCGTTAGTTGACCATTAAGTTTTAGATAAAAAAACCATGTGATGTCCATGTGATAAGTAGTTAAATTAATAAAATTTAGGGTAAATGCCTTTGAGTACAAAACAGAAAAGAACGTAAAGTTCAAAGACCAAATCTAAAAAATATCTAAAGTTTAGGGACCAAAACGGAAAAACGTATAAAGTTCATGGACCATTAGTAGACATTATTATTTTTATTATATTTTGTATTTGTTTAATTGCTTAAACCTATGAAAATGGCAAAAAAAAGATTGATATTGAATAAATGACAATGAAATAACAAAAAATAGTATATTAGCTTGTGCTTTATGTTCATATTAGCTTGTATATTAAGTGATTGAACTAAAACAAAATATAATTAAGATAATAATGTCCACAAATGGTCCTTGAACTTTAAATGTTTTTCAATTTTGGTCCCCTAAACTTTAAATATTTATTAGATTTGGTCTTTGAACTTTATTTCTTTTTAGTTTTAGTCCAATGGCATTTACCTAAAATTTTATTAATTTAATCGCCTATCACATGAACAGCACATGGTTTTTTATCCAAAACCTAACGGTCAACTAATGAAACGACCAAAATTGGGATAAATTAGATACCAAAGTAGGACTTTTTAAAAGTGAGTGACTACAATGGGATAAGAGGTAAACCTTAGAGATCATTAGTGAAATTAACCCTAGTTTATTATTATTATATTTTTAAATGGGAGAATTTCATTAATTCAGAAATAAATTACAGACTTAAAACATAGATAACCTCCTAATACATGAGACAACGCCCTCCAAAATAATCAAATCCATTTCAGTTACAATGATGCTCAGCGAGTAAGACAAAACCTAACGGCCTAAAGAGAAGAAGGTACCTTTACAAAATGAACACAAGCAAGGCTTTATTTGACAACACCCTTACAATAGATAAATACTCATGATCGATTAAAGGCCAATACCCACTAGCACGAAGGTCATCATCAATAGCAACAAGAAAAACATTGAGTAACCTGTATAGGATCATATCCAACGGGGGATCAACAACAACTAGAGATGGGAAAACCACCTCTATTATTATAAAAAACCAAATAATACAGTACCACCTCTATTACATAACCAACCACACCCATAAAAACAACAAAAGCAACTACAAATAGGCTTAACCCACCAGAGAGCCCAATGTGCAACACAATGGCCACCTCCAAGGCCTGGAGATCGAATCAGTTTTGGAACATCAAAGAAGGAGCACCACTAGCAGTTGTCATCCAAATCCACCAAAGGACACCTTCTCTTGCACTAGTAATAGCCCCCCTTACCACAAATCTTATTTATTTTGACTCCTAGAGAACCTATACCCTTGGCAACATAGCCCACCATCGAATGCCATGGCTGACACTACCCCCCATCTTCCTCTACCCATCTCTCCATCTTTCCACCCCAAAGCTCCGCCATAAAGCTGCCGCCACATCACCATAAGCACTACTAAAAACTTGAGATTATACAACTCTTATTTAACGACATTTTCTCAAAAATCGTCGTGGTAATGAGAGGTAAAAAAGCAGAGAGTACAACTGAAAATACGAAAACCATCATGTTAGTGGTGCGGGACCTTTTACGACAGTTTTTACTAAAAACCATCGTGATAGGTTGAATCTTACACGACGGTTTTTGCTAAAAACCATCGTATAAGATTCAAACTACCACAACAGTTTTTATAAAAACCATCGTGTAAGATTCAACCTTTTATAATAGTTTTTAGTAAAAACCATCGTAAAAAGAGTATGCTTAAAACGGAAGATTCCACGATAGTTTTTACAAAAAACTGTCATGGTAGGGGGCATATTATACGATGGTTTTTAACAAAAACTATCATGAAAGATTATTAGCAAAAATTAAAAAGCCAATCCTACATTTCTTATTCGAATTGGCACTCAAACTTAACCCTTTTCTCCCTAAACCTAGTCCTCCCTCTCTCTCTAACCCTTAAATCCTCTCTCTATACTACCACCATTGCCATTGTCGTCTTTGCCTCGACCCAACATGTTGCCATTAGCCTCGAGGCCTCCACAACCTATGAGCTTATCACCATCCCTTATTTGTGAAGGTTCGTCTCTTCAAGTGCCTTCTTTTTGAGCTCATCGCCTCCACAACCCTGCCTTGCCCACATCCGACCACCATCTGGTAACATTTTGCTTCTTTTTTATTGTTCAATTTTTTAAAAAATTTTTAGTTATATAGTTTTAGTTGTAATTATTTATAAATTAATTATTTTTAGTTGTTTAGTTCTAATTTTAGTTTTAGCTCTAATTACTTTCTATGCATTTGTGTATGTGTTTGTATATGTGATGCTCAATACATGTTTGATGAAGTCTCCAAGTGTTCTTCTCTTCGAGCTCATTATCTCCATGACCCCGCAGTCGCCCACTTTCGACTACCGTTTGATAACTTTCCATTTCTTTTTTTATTGTTTAGTTTCTTTGATTTTTAGTTATATTGTTTTAGTTTTAATTATTTTATGGTTTGTGTGAACTAATTTGTTTTAGTTGTTTAGTCTAATTTTAGTTTTAGTTTGAGTTTCAATTACTTTCTATGTATTTGTGTATATGCATATTTGTATATGTGATGCCCACTGCACGTTTGATGAAAATCCTCTATGATCATCATAGCAATTATTTATATTTTTTGTTGCTCAAAACTCAGTAGCAATTATTTAAGGTTCGTGTGAATTAATTATTTTTAGTTATATAGTTTGCTAGTTAGTTTGTAACTTAGTTTTGTTAGTTCTAGTTTTTGTTATTTTTGTGTTCTTTATATTAGCATTTGTTATTATTTAATGTTTGTTTATGTGTTTATATGAATTACAACATATTTGTGTTTGTATATGTATTTTTGTAAATTATTTAGGTTTCAGTTTTAGTTTTAGCATTGTTAGAATATGTTTGTATGAATTATTATTTAGGCATGATTGCTTAGATATATGTAGTAGGGTAGAAAAATATTTATAGTTCAATGTCAATATATGATTTTGCAATCAAGGTCTTGTATTATTGGATAACATATAGGATTGGCCATCCCGTAGGAAATTAAAAATTTTGATAATTTTTTTTTGTTGATGACTGATATTCCACGACAGTTTTTACTAAAAACCATTGTGAAAACTGTACCTTATAGATGGTCTTTACAAAAACCATTGTGGAAGATAGAAAATAACCAAGATTATACGACGGTTTTTATTGAAAATGATCGTGTAATCTACAGATTCTACGATGGTTTTTTCTTAAAACCGTTATGGTAGCCTCCTATAGAACACACTTAATACCCGCCATTAGTAGCATTCCACAACGGTAAAAATCTGTCATGAAACGCCTCCTTGGTACTACGACAGATGATTTCACAACGGCTTTTTTGACCGTCATGAATGCTCTACATGACGGTTTTAAAGCATTGTGTAATTCTTAATTTTTATTAGTGAAGCCCCTTAGGCCCAACCCCCTCTAATTCCACGGTGCCATCCTCTCCCTAGGACCCATTCATCGACAGCTAGTTGAAGACAACACCAGACGTTAGTCCGAGAGAGGAGCGAAGGCGCTACCATAAACCCAAAAACTAAAGCAGAGCAAACACGAGAGAGAGAGAGAACAGAAGAAAGAGAAAGACCAAATTTAGTTTTTACCCTAGTTTATTCTGTCATAATAGCAATTGAAATAGGACTTCATACTTAATTTTAAAAAAAAGAGGGGGGGGGGGGGGGGGGGGGGTTTAAGGGAAGAATAAAGGAGCATATTCCTTTCTTTAACCATTCCTTTTTTTAAAGATGAAAAAAGTTCGATTTCATCGCATTTTAAAATTTGACCACCTACTTTTGTAACGATCGAAATTCAACTCACATCAACGGCTATTACTAATTGTAAAACTTTAAATCAGGTTCCAATTGTTTATCCACAGAGACAACGAAAGTTCCATATTGGAGTGTTTATGAGCTTAGTATTCTCCTTTTGCATTGCACTTTTTAATTTATGTCTGTTTGCAAAGCTCTGTGATTATTAAGGGTATTTGGAAAAAAAAAAGTTCAAATCTTAATATTTTGAACTGTATTCTCTAACAATATTAGAGCTTTACACTATAAAGTATTTTTGCTTTAAACTATAATATATAAGAGTTTTAATATTTTTTATAGTTAGAATTTAAAAAAAAAAAAAGGAGGGGGGAGGGAAGAATAAAGGAGCATATTCCTTTCTTTAACTATTCCTTTTTTAAAAAATGAAAAAAGTTCGATTTCATCCCATTTTAAAATTTGACCACCTACTTTTATAACGATCGAAATTCAACTCACATCAACGGCTGTTACTAATTGTAAAACTTTAAATCAGGTTCCAAATGTTTATCCGCATAGACAACAAAAGTTCCATATTGGAGTGTTTATGAGCTTAGTATTCTCCTTTTGCATTGCACTTTTTAATTTATGTCCATTTGCAAAGCTCTGTGATTATTAAGGGTATTTGGAAAAAAAAAAGTTCAAATCTTAATATTTTGAACTCTATTCTGTAACAATATTAGAGCTTTACACTATAAAGTATTTTTGCTTTAAATTATAATATATAAGAGCTTTAATATTGTTTATAGTTATAATTTTAAAGTACAAATCACTCTCCCAACACCTTATTAATCAAATACAAAATCATACTTTTTTTTTATAATTCGTTTGGTGGGTAGATTGTCCTTTATTGGTTAGATCTTAGCAAAGTTCGTTAAAGGACAACAATTCCAATAGAATCTTTGTTGCCCATGAGAGTGGCGTCAACTTTGGTTCACTGTTTTCAGTACCTAAGTGATTGTGTTCATAGTCAGTTACGATTTCTCATGTTAACTTTCAACATTGTTTTAGGGGTCTTATTATTGAAATGTTTCTAGAATTTAGGACATTTTAACATCCAAAATTAAAATTAACTTTCAACTTTTAACTTGTTCCTATGTTACTACGCTATTTATTTACATGCGAAATTTAACATGTAACGACACGTGATAGCCTTAAAGAGAAAACAAAATTACATATTAAAGTGAAAAAAAAAATTACGTTTGAAAAACGAGGTGAAAAAAAAATCTTGATTGTATTCCCCTATCGCAGATTTTTTTTTCTTTTATAATAATTTTTTTAGTATATAAGTTTATTTCTTCTTTCTACTTTATTTTTTACCATAAAAAATATGGGATGAGTGAAACAGAAACATATTCTTCAAATCAAATTATAGTTTTATTTTTCCTAAAAAAAAGAAACAGAAATGGAAAAGAAAAGTTAAAGCTATGGGATATCTTCATATAATTAACTAAAACATTTATAGTAATTGAGAGAGTGGTTTGAACTCTAGAGTTGAAACTATATACAGAACAAAGGTCTCATATGCTTTGGCAAGACAGTAAGACCTGTATTTTTCTGTTGGTAATAATATGCTTTGCCACTATAAAGGTGTTTGGCTTCGTCAATTTTAACTAAAACTTTTAGTTGTTATAGTATAAAGTTCTTACATACTATAGTATTAAGAAAAATAAACTATAATATATAGCTCTGATACTTTATAATTTTTTTAATAAAAATTAGTTGAAACCAATTCAAACCCCTCCCAAACAATATTGCACAACAAATTATGGTTCAGATAATCCCAATTATTTACCTTACAAAAATGTTGAGAAATAGGAACTATTATGTATCTACTCCAATTGACTCAGGTCTGTTTCAGATAGTTTATGCATTTACTTTCTAACAGTAGAAGAAGAGAACATAAACTATAGCTTTTAATTAGTGTTATAAGCTATGGCTTTTAATTAGTGTTTGGATAGTGTATAAAAAAATATTTTTTTGATTTCAAAATAACTTTTGAACTTGTTTGTTGAAATAAGTCAAAGCTCTTATTGATATAAAAAATAAAGCAATTCAAGGATGTGGAAGAAATTCTTAATTCGTTATTCTTAGATACAAAGTCAAAATGTAAATAAAAAAAACTTTTTATAAGAATCAAATTATTGGCTTATCTTAAAGATGCTTATAAAAGACAAAAGTATTTTTTTAAGATCTATCTAAACATGTCCAAAAACAATTTCTGAATTAAATAGGCCAAAAAAGCTTTTTTAAAGTATTCTAAACAGGCTCTTACTTACCCTGTTAGGGGTGTGCTCGGCACTATCCCCAAGGATTGCCTCATAGCAACTCGACAGACATGCTCGGTAGAGATCTTAAGAAGGCAATTTGCAACCTCCTGAGATTGACATTTCCTCCGAAGATGCTCTATAAGGCCCTCGCTGGCTATGACACGAGCTATCACCTCCTCGGAAAGAACACATGATCGGGTCAGATTGTTAGAGCCTCTAACCAAGCAGCCACATGCCATAGAAGGTTGACATATGGCCTCATTTCCGCTCTTCGATGGAGCCCAATCCTCTGGTGGAGGCCACGACACATGTCAACTGCCCCTGACAAAACTTGATGTGACACGCGGGTCATGGACAAAACCCTCCTAACATAAGGTTCAAGTTGCAGCCTATACATAGAGAGCATTTACTACAACTCGAGGCTAACATGCTCTTTTCTAACTAAGCTAGCTCCCGTACACTGTCGAGTAGAACCTGCTTTAAGCGTCGGAGAACCATTAACCGACACTACATCGGTGTCCCTTTTACCTCTAAAGCATCCCTCCTCTTGTCACAGGTTCACCCAGGCAGGCCGAGGCGAGTAGAGAAAAGTTGTCCGAGCACCGTGCGTAGCAGCAAATAGTGTTGATCAGTAGCCATCCAACTGTAAGCATCAACATTCTAGCGCTAGAAAGAGGGCTCCTACTTCTTCCCCACATTCAAAGTTAACAGCCATATTAGCCTACCATCCTAGCATGGTGACCAGAGGCAATACTCAAGATGAGGGCGCTCGACAAGAGGTAGTCCGATTGCGCACTCAGCAAATGGCACAATAGCAAGCTCAACAGCAGCTGCCTCCTGCCTTCCTTCCCCTGGCCTAGGAAAACCGGGTCAAAGGTTGAGCAGGGCAAGGGACAATGCCCAAGATGACACAGACTCGAAAGATACCAAACAGACTACCAGGGGTATCTCGGCAATCAACTGACTTTCTGGGAAGGTCAGATTGGTCCTTAAAAGGGCTAAGACCACTCCCTGCAAGGCTCCTAAACATCCATCTTTGACAGGCTTGGGAACCAAGGAGATCCCCATCCCCAGGACAAACAAAACAGAAGAGACGACAGGTTTGAGGGCGGAGCCCAATACATGGTGGAATTACTCGAAGATACCAACAACTGCCAATTCTGAGATTTGCAGCGGTGGATAGACCAAATCTGCAACAGCCACTATAAAGTCAATAAAGGTGGCATGCCAAACTATCGTTCACTGACACCATCATGCAGGCTCCTATGCCCCACAAATTCAAAGTCTCGTAAATTAAGGCCTATGATGGGACGACCAATGCTGACGAGCACCTGGAGTTGTACCAAGGTTACATGCTGCCCAACAATGCCAACGACGTCGTGATATGTAAGGTGTTTTCACTCACCTTGTCTGGCCCAGCTCGGTAGTGGCTTCGGCGCATTGAGTCAGGCACCATTATTTCATTCTGTCAGTTATCCAATGCCTTCTTCGTAGCCTTCACCATAACCAAGACAAGGAGGAAGGAAATGACTAACCTTTACGCTGTCAAGCAAGGAGACAGAAGTGTTAGAGGCTACATCAATCGTTTCACCCAAGCTGCGTTAGAGGTGAGGCACATCAAAGACGAGACCCTAAAGCATGCATTCACAGACATTTTCGCAGATGCTTGGTTACATTCAAAGGTATGCCGATGAGGCTAAGTACATAAAAAATGCCGAAAAGGCAAAGGTAGCAGCAACAAGAACAACAAAAAGAAGGGGAAGAAACAAAAGAATTTGCCCAAGCAAACGACGCCCAAGCAAAGCAAAAAGCTGAAGAAAGACAAGCCCAAGGTCCTAATTGGGAAGTTCTAAAGTTACACACTCCTAGTCGCCAACATTGACGAGCTGCTAAACCAGGTAAGTGGCAGGAATCTGTTGGTGTATCCGCCTCCATTAAAAGGAAGTAGAGCCAAAATGGATCAAAACAAATACTGTAATTTCCACAAGAATGTCAGACATAACACCCACAATTGTATCTAGCTCAAGGACTAGATATAAAGACTTGTCCAAGACAGGCATTGAGGGAGTTTGTGGAGTGAGTCCTAACTTTTGTACCAATGCCAAGGGAAACAACCAAGCGACCCAAGACCAGCAATCATGGCCACATAACGATGGTGAGAACACAACTCAAGTGGCTAACAAACATATGCCTTCGAGGCTCAGCTAGTCGACAGGGGCGACCTTGTGAACATGTCCAAGCATATCAATAAAATCTGCAGGCAAGAAGACATCCCTATCACCTTCACTAAGGAAGAGGTGGACAAGCTCATTCACCCACACAACAACGCTCTCGTGTGAAAACTTCAAATCGCCAACAACTGTCACGCCCCGGAGTACAGGAGGTGACGTGGTGGTTTAATTAAGTCAATTAAGTAAAGATCTAGTTAAAAAGAGGGGTTTTAGATTTAAATTTATGATTAAAAAGTGATAATTTTAAAACCATTTGAATGGAAGAAATTAAGGAAATGAAATGAATCATTATAATAATTAAGCAAATAAGAAGAATATTAAAATAGATAAGTATGGGGTGGAACGCGTATGGGTCCCACTGGCCCACATATTGTGCACACACATATTGTATTGAAAATATTATGATACAACCACAGTCTAAAATAAAAGAGAAGTTAAAATCTTACATGCCTTGAATTGTAATTTAACCTACCAAATTCTTCTACTGGTCGTAAGTCCGGTCGACGGACTCTTCTCCAATCCTATGCTGATATCCACCTAGGGTTAAGATTTTAAAACAAATAAAAATGTGAGCGAAAGGCTCAGTAGGACTATATTTGAAAATTATTCAATTTTAAAAGAAATTGCGTAACCGAATAAATATATAGAAAACGAGCTAGGACAATTAAACAAATAAATAATTAAATGAGAATTTAATAAAGATATAATCTTACCAAAATAATTTAGATGGGTCAACTAGAAAGAATACAATTTTCCTTTCCTGGGCAAACCATATGTAATTCACCACCGTAGTGGCCCAACTGGGTTTCGGGACCTGTCCCCAAGGTCGTTCACTACATGACCCGATCTCTGATATGGCATCATGCCCTCAAAAATATATATATATATATATATATATATATCTCTTTGATTCATAAAATCTCTTCTTTACCAGATATAATCATTTATATTCATTATGGGGTTCATTATGAATATTTCTCAATCAACTGCTTGTAAAGATACTTAAATAGAATCATTTCCCAATCTATCATTGAAAACATTTGATAAAAATTCATTTTGGCTTAAATCATTTTGGAAATAGGGCTACCAAAGAAGAGAGGTAGAAGTCCTACCTCAATTCTTGTGCCGTTGTCCCACACCGTAATCCTGATCCGCTATACGTTAGCTCCACGGATCCACGTGCAATCCTAAATGCATAGTAACTTAGTCCATTAGTATCTTACCCGAGGTATCCTATGATATTAAATCATCTCATGATGTCCTAGTGTGCCATTTAGGTTTATAAAATCATTATATAAAGTTGAAATTTAAATCAGGATTCAAAACAGTTAAAACGGGTGAAAATCACAAAATTCTTCCTTGCTTGGTAGGCCTGCCGGTTTCCCTGGTTCGGCTTGCCGAACTGCACAGTTCGGCCTGCCAGAAGAACAGGTCCGGTTGGCCAAACATCTCCAGGTTCGGCCTGCCGGTCGGATGAATCCGGCCTGTCGATCCTTTGAATTCGGCCTGTCGAACACGAAGTTCGGCCTGTCGATCTAGGAAATTCTATAAATTTTCACGCACGGGTTCTCGGCTCTCCGAATCCAAATTCTCAAATCTAACTTGTTTTCTTAGTTTCCAGGCATGGATAATCATCATAAACTATAGGAAACCATAGTAGAACACTTTTTAGTGATTTAAAACAAGTTTTAAACAAGATTTTCTCAAAAATCCAAAAATAGAGAAAATAAAGGAAAAATAAAAAATCTCGATTCCAATCCGTTTTTGATGAAATAAAGTTTCAATCCTAGTTAATCTAAGTTACTCTAAGCTAGATCAAAGCTTTTCTAGACTTAGAAACTCTTAAATTTTAAAATGCAAGAAAATTTGAAAAATTGAAAAAGTTTAGAAATTTTGAAAACTAACCTTAAATCGAAGCTTGAATCGAGTTTGTGGTTGCTCAATCGCGTTCCCGAGCTTTCAATCCACAATCCCAAAGCTTGAAATCGAATTT
>CAMOHE010048491.1:0-36954 GCA_946598075.1 Artocarpus hirsutus
AAGCTATAGGGATGCAAGATTTGTCATATTTACTCACTTAGTACAAGTAGGAGATTGTTAGACATGTATGCCCTAAGGAGTAAAAATGTAATATGTTTTTGGAGACATTTTTATCAATAAAGAATTTATTATTTATATATATACCAAATTTTGTCCTCTTTACGTTCATATTTGTTAAATGTATGATAAGCAAACAATAGTCTAAGACTGTCGGTCTAAACCTTTAAGAATTGGGCATATGATGGACAAATTATGCGAAAGACACGATTCTTAAGGTGATGGTCTAAAAACATAAGATCTGCAATCGATGGAATAAAGTTGGGCACTTTATTCATGTAAAGATTATTATGTTATCTATATTCCTATTGGGAGATGGTTTGTCTTGACCATCAGAGGTGGACTCTGTGAATAGAAACATTGGCATGTTGTCATAGGTGACGATGTGTTGGATCAAGACATAAAGTGAATTGATTTGGATTAATAATTTTATCTTGGCAAATCGATTCACTTTAGACAATCATTTGTATTGTATCTTAATCCTAGGATGAATAGTGGGCCCGTTGTCTTGACTAGTGTTTTTTGATAAACCAAAGGGTGACACCCACATCTTAATAGTGGTATGCATGCCGGTACATTGGAGGCATGACTCTTGATGACGTAGACCTATTATTCATAAATATGGAATCCATAGCTTCTCTTTAGGAGTAGTGATATCCTCTTATACGCATTATCCTGTAATTGAAAAACTGAAGCGCTCAACCATTTGGATACATAGGTGTGACCGAATGATATACTGTCTTTGGATGGTAAGTTTTCCTATGGTGAGATAATGGAACGTAAGATAAAAATAATCAGGCAGGTAAGACAAAACTTGTCCTTAAGCCGATTATGGATAATCCTATGGGGAAACGATACACTATGATATGTCATAGAGACTTAGCTATACGGGCTTCGTAATTCTATAGAGTTCGAGAGTGCAGCTCCAATCTTTTAGTGAAGTAGCGTTGGAGTTGATAATTATGAAATGTATATCTGGGATATTGGGTTTCATAATTATCGGGAGCTTGAACTATATAGGTCCATTTGGTTCCCTTTGCTAGCTCACAAAATCCTGTAACGATATGGTATGCTTTTACAATAATTGGTGACTTATGTCAGATTTATTAGATTGGTTGAAATTTGGAAGAATCAAATAATTCATGTCTGTTTATCAATTGAATTAATTTTGTGACAAAAATTAAATCAAGATAAATTTGTTGAATTATTGGGATCGGATAATTCTTGTCTGTTTATCAGTTAATTTAATTTCAAATAAATTAAATCAAGATAAACTTGTAGAATTATTAAGAATCTATTTATTAACCTAGAGATTATCTAGATAAAGTTGTTTTAATTAGATAACTTCTCTATTGGGTTATTTGAATTAAAACTGAGGCTTTATCCTATAGAATCTCAGGTGGAAAATAAAAGATTTGTGTGATTTTTATTTCGGCTGTTCGACATGCTGATCTTAAAGTTAGGCCTGCCGATGGGGCAAGTTTGGCCTGCCTATGCGCGAATTAAAAATCACGCGCTTTTTGGCATTTTTACGCGTATCTTATCCGATATTGATCCGAATTTGATTCTGTTTTAAATTTTTGAGACCTTATCTGATAAGGAATGACCCTAGACCAAACCTCTATAAATAGAGAGTGAGTCTCCTAAGTTATTTAGATCGATTGAGAGATTAAGAATGATACTCTACTGGTGAGAACCTAAAACTCCCTAAGAGCTCTTGTTCACAAATCACGAACTCTGGCTTTGGGTTCTCTCAATTGATTGGAAGGAGAGTCACCTTGAGGAAGAGCTGTGCGTATGAGCCCACACTCACTCCGATCGTGGATAGAGAATAGCAAAGAAGACTAGTTGGTTGAGGCACTTCTAGAACGTTATTTCTCTACACAAATTTTGAGAGCTTTTCGGCAAATACAAGGTTAGTAAGATCAGGTTGATTTATACATATAGCATGTCAAACTTGTGTTTTGAAAAATACTCTGATTTAAAATTTTTAAAATTTCACTGCGTATTATTTTTCTAACAACAATGTATGTGAAGAAATGCTTACATTGTCAGCAAGTCAAAGCTGAACACCAAAGACCTAGCAACAATTTACAATCAATTTAGATACCAAATTGGAAATGGGAAGAGATTGTGATGGATTTCATTACCTGTTTACTCAAGACTATGAATAGATATGATGCTATTTGGGTTATTTTGGAAAAGTGTACAGATTGCAATAGGAACTAAGTTGCACTTCAGCACAGCTTTTCATCCTCAGACTAATGGCCAGACAAAGAGGACTAATTTAATCTTAAAGGATATACTTTGGGCCTGCACTCTCAACTACAAGACCAACTGGTGTAAAATGTTATTGTTAGAAAAATTCGCTTATAACAACAGCTACCAGGTGACAATTAGGATGGCACCTTATGAGGCTCTATATGGGTAGAAATGTAGGTTGCCTATATGTTGACATGAAGTTGGTGAAAAGAAGATGACGGAAAGCGATGTTGGCACGAAGACTGACTTTGTCAACGAGACTTTTGAGATGATTAAATTGATACAAAAGAGAATAGAGACTGCTTAAAGCCGATAGAAAAGTTATGCTAATAAAATAATAAGGCCCTTAGAATTGGCTTAGGCGATTCAGTGTTCTTAAAAGTTACACTGATGAAAGGAGTCATAAGGTTCTAAAAGAAAGGCAAGTTGAACCCGAGGTTTGTCGAACCTTATGAAATCATGATGCGGATAGGCAAAGTAGCTTATCAATTGAGATTGCCATTGAAAATGTCAGCCATTCACAATGTGTTTCAAGTTTCAATGCTCAAGAAGTATGTCCTAGATCCTGCGCACATGATTAAGCCACAGGTGATTGAAATTTGAGATAAGCTCAGCTACAAAGAAAAGCCAGTCGAGATTTTAGATCAAAAGACTAAAATTTTGAGGAATAAAGAGATTCTTTGGTCAAAGTTTTATGGTAAAATGACCAAGAGGAAGAAGCTACAAGGGAATGTGTAGATAATTGGAGGGTTAAGTATCTGCAACTATTTTGAGTTTTGAGAACAAAACTCTTATGAGGTAGGGAGAATTGTACACATGCCATTTTTATGTAACGATTAGAGATAGATATTTATCGACGTTAAGTATTTTACTTATGAAATAATGTTACTAACTATTTTATTTTAAGTATAATGATAGGTGACGGTCACATAGAATTGATGTGCTCAAGTGTTCATGTCATTTATGTTGTATACATGATAATTATTTAGTAATTAATTAATGTTTTGTTATATTTTAGTGTATGCAGCTATTCAATAGGCCGATCCTTCAAGTTCGATAGGCCGAATTGTCCCTCATAGAATGGTAGGCTGATGAATTGAATCAGTAGGCTGAACGGCCTGAACCTCACGACTTCAGCAGGCCGAAGTAGATTGTCAACAAGCCGAAGATAGTTGACGAGTAATCAACAAATAATCATCAAAATTGTTGCATGGATGATTGATTCGATTGGATGATAAATTTTGATTGATTAGCATATTTTTGGTCTTTTTCCTTATTTAATGTAATAGAATGTTTGACTTTTATGGATGATTGAATTATTTGATATGGTTTCCTATTTTGAAAGTTTAAGTAGAGGTAATTTAGTTGACTGCCCCCAAACCTCTCCATTCCCCACGTGAATTTGCCTTAATTTTAGTCAGGAAATTCTGACATTATAGAGAACATTGATCCCTTAGCCATTTCATTCATGTGAATTCCATTTTCACTCTATCACATGTTCTCTCTCTCCTTCTCTCTCTAAATTATCTAAGATACTTTCTCTCATTCTTCCTTCACGTTTTTCACCCCTTCTCTCCCTCAATTCTCTTGCAAATTTTTGAATTAAATATTGTTTTTCTCTTGGGCAAAGTCAAAGGAAATTTGAGAAGAATCATTTTGAGGTAAGAATTTGTTCTCGGTTTATTTCTAAAATGTATTTTCTCCTTTAATCCAACTACTGTATTTTTGTCTATGAATTTCCTTTTTCTATGAAATTTTAGTATGATGTTTATGTGTATGTTATGTGATGTTGCTCGAAGTTTCGTGTCATTTGGTGTTGTCTATGCTATGATATTAAATGTTTATGTTCTGCCACTCATAGTTGATATGTTACTAATCAGTAAAGCTATATATAAACGTGGTCTTTGTTCAAGAGGCAAATGTATTTTATTTTTGCAAAATTTTATACAATATTCATGGATATGTTAGGTTGTGAATTGGATAGTTTTGTAGTAATAACATGTGTATTTTATGAGATATTGAATTTTCTTTAAACTAGGTTTTTATGGCTGTGAAACTTGTAAATTTTGGACTTCTTGGTTCTATGATGTTTTATTATCACTAAATGAATTTGTTTGGCAATGAATATTTTTCTAGAATTGTATTTATATGTATATAAATTGTCATAAAAATTTTGGAGTCAAAGTATTTTAATTTTATTTGTTTGAAAATGTTTACCAAAGGATACTCACTACTTTTCAAACCTAAAGTTAGTTTTACTACTGATTTTCAAATGTATGTTTTGATTGATTCTAATTTTATTTGAAGCCAAATTTTGGATATGTTGTAGTTCTAAGTGCCTACTATATGTACTATTTTTTTCAAATTATTTTAAGGTATAGATAATTTATTTTATAGACTTTAATTAAAGTTGTTCACTGCCCAACTATTGCTGGTCGATTTTATGCTATAAAGTGTGTGAATTGTTTTGGTGAACCAATGGAATTATTACAACCAACCAAAAATTGTTACATTATGCTTATATGTTAGCTTTGTCGCTCTAGAGTCTCATGCTTTAATTATGTATGAATTGCAAGTTATTGAGGTATGAATTCGTAGGGGTTAGGCAGCATTTTCTATTGGTAGTTTTGTTCTAATGTTTTAAAGGGCTAATAAAATGTGTTATGGATTAATGTTCTCAAGAGAAGAATATGTGTGATGTAAAATGGTATTGGATGATGTCATGAAGATGAATGATAATTTTATTTTTGTATATGAATGTATGACATAAACTTTCCAAAAGGTGAGCACATCGAGACCGCAGCGACGCCATCTAAAATTAAGGTTTAGTAAGCTAATCAAGTAAATACATTCTCACCTGCAACATGATAAAATTTATAAAAAATTTGAAATCTATGTTCATGATGGTTTTATGATGATTTCCATGATGATTATATATGATGTTTTATTAAAAAAAATTTGATGTATAAAATGTTTATACATGTTTTGATGATGATGTATTGCAAAGCATAAAAGTATATCTATGTATATATGTATCACCTAAATAAGTGTTGCACACCCTATGTTATGTTATGTTTATGTTTATGATGTCATGTTTGATTTGGGATTAGTTACCCCTCTCCTATCATGATGGCGTGCCTATGATGATGATAATGGTGCAACACTTAGGCCCTAAAGATAAAATGAATGAAGTTTTAATATAGATAATGCAATGAAAGATATGTTCTATATGAAACTGTGCCAAGTGCACTATTATGTTAATGATGGTCATGAATATGATGTTGCATAAAGAACATTCATAAAATATTTTATGTTGTGAGATAGGAAAGAGTACTTACTAAGTTTTTGCTTAATTAGTTTTACATCATGTTGCAGATAAAGGTAAAAAGATCATGGATTAGGTGGAGGGCAGGGACGGGCATGTGAGCTATACATGATGGATTGAAAATGGAAGATGCCAAGAAAGAAGTTTTAAAATTTATAAACTATGTTTTTGTTTCTGTGTATGTAAATTTTCCACACTATGTCGAATTGGGAATTGTTTTTAATTTGCCATAGTTTTTGCAATGGATTGGTCCACTGATTGGTATTAATTAGATTGCCGATGTTGGTATCGGACTATCGATTACCCTGTATCGACCTACCGATCTTAGTGATTTAAAACCCCATTTTGTTATAGCCTCAAACGTCCTACCGGTGGTTGAAGTTGGAACTACCGGCCATGTTCGGCCTGCTGTTGTCTAGAGTTCGGCCTACCGAACTGTGAATAGAATTAAATGATGATTTAAAATTTTATTTGCATTATGGCTTCATTAATTTGGTATTGATAAACTATTTAAATAAATATAAAAGGTTTTGAAAGATTGATATTTAGTTAAAACAATGTATGTATGGATCTTGGGATATGTTTCCAAACTATGTTTTAAATTAAAATAGTTTATCTAAAATAATGGCAACACAAATAAATTTAATGACATCTGTGACGTCTATAAAGGGGCTCTATAGATATCACTATAAGAGAATTTTTGCTATATATGTATATATTAAGTAAATTTGGAATATATAGTTAGAAGGAAATATTAAGGACAAAGTGTGATGAAATATAAGTTAAGTGTGATGTCTAAACACTTTTAGAAACAATGTTATGATAATTATATATGAAAAATGGAAAGTATTATATATCTGTATATGTTTAAAAAAATTCCTAATTTTATAGCTAAGTAAGTAAAGTAATAAGGAATGACTCGAAAAACTCAAGTCATTACAATACGATCTAATTATAATTGAGGATTTGGGGTTTTTATTTGATATCCAATGTCAAATGTGTTTGAGTTCTCATTCATTAAAGTTTCCAAATTAATACTTCATATGACAATTTTGGTTTTAAAAATAAATGCAATGGAATTGAATTCTAATAATTTTCATGAAAAACCAGGAATCAGCTTATGTTGTTATATAAATCAATTAATATTATTCTTACCTATTTAGTGATAATAATGTAATGGATCCTTCGTCGCTTTATCAATGTGTCGATTTTTCGTACCGTGACTCCTTTCCTTAAAATCAACAAATGTATGGCACTGATAAATATTTTTTATCTTCTTCAACTTCCTTGGCTATAGCTTCCTTTCTCAAAGGTGAAAGAGTAGGATCCTTAATGATGGAGGCCAAACAAATCTTTCTTAGATTAGGTCCCTATAGGATCCTTTATTCTGCTAGGCCAAATGAAACAAATGTTGGTTTTCTAAAACGATTTTGGAGAAATTATGCAAAAACAAGATAAAAGCACGGAACATATATAGTAAAAATTTTCATAAAACTTTTATAAGACATTGTAGAGAGTATTTTAATTTAATAGTTTATAAATACATTTATATAGTTTATACATACCAAATTGAAGAGAAGAAAATAGAAAACTTGTTTCAGGAAAACATTCTTTAAATGAAACCACCATCATCGCCTAGTCCTCGACACTGAATAGACTACATGTGGGCATAGAAGGAATTTTGGTTTTTAATGATCACTCGCTCACTTTTCTCTCCCACTAATCTCAACACATGACAAAGTAGGATTGGGAATGGAAGAGCACTTTTTCTTTCTCTTTTCTCTCTCTACATGCCTACTACTAAATTCTCTAGCAGAATGTTTGCTATCTAACCAATACTCTCAACTATATATAGAACAAATAGAGGTTGCCCCTATTTATAAAGAATGAGAGACCCAATTAGTTTTAGAATCTTCCACCCTTTTAATTTTAAAAATCACATTTTTAATTAAAATAAAAGAGATGATTTCTCTTTTCTTACTCTGCATATGGTGGCATAAACAAAAAGATTCTCTATGCTTATGGCGCCAATCACTAACTTGCAGAGGAAGGAGTATTGCTTGTTACCCAATCTAGTTTGTTTCCAAATTTAAATTTTGAATTTTGAATTAAATCACATTTATCCAAAATTAGAAAGTTATACCTATAAAAAACTTAATGAACAAGCTTTGGACTACACAGAGAACCCTTTCCTATTATAGGATGCACCACAGATAGTGGGAAGGCCCCACTGTGTATCTTTCAAAATTAATTATAATTTATTTATCATTAAATAACCTCATTATTTAATAATTATAAATTAACTCATGACTAATTTATTTTGTGTGATATTTAATTTAGAATTTCATAATGCTAGATTAATTAATATAATTCCACTTATCTGAATAGTGTTTCCTAGAATAGCGAAGTCCTAATGGACTTGTAATTACAAGCGTCAATAAAGCCAATATATTAATTAAACTCTTTAGTTACTTTCAATGTTACTCCACTAAAAACTTAGAATTGCACGCTTGAAATTATAGATATAATTACTCACACTTTAGAGTCATTCATTTGATATAATCGTTGCATATTAATTTATCCATTAAATAATTTATAATTAGTCTAGGTAAAATCTTTAACCTTTCGAATTACTTCTTTATTGTTAAGTACCATTGATTCTCTAATGAATAATAATTCATGAATTAAATCACAAATTGAGCGCTCGTATTATTCAAGACCAAAATCAATTCTCAAAAGAATTATTTATCTCCTTCTCCTTTTGGATTCCATCTCATAATATTAACATTCCCTACAACTAAGGTTACTATACCTCTAAAATATAAGGAATAGGATAAGATTCTCAAACTCGTATTGAGTAAATTAAAAGACATAATTCCATAAATAGGAGTTTGCTAATAATTCAAGATTATGATCATATTATATATGACCATGGTCAATGTGATTAGAACTTGCTATATTTAATAGAAATTATTAGCTGTTTATATCACATCATATCCTAATCCTACATAATCTCATTATGTACAATGCACTCATTTAATGACTCACTATCTTAATAGTTTTAGATACAATCATTCTATTCTTAGTAAAAATTGCCTACACTAGTAATGCTCAATTAAAGATTTTATACTTTAGTTGAATAATTAATTATACATTACAAACCATTTCAATTATCATCCTTAAATATTATCCTCTTGTGTATAATACTTATATATAATATTTAAGGTCACATGAAAAAATTTACTTTATTTATTTATAAATATGTCTTTTACAAAGCATTATATACTTTAAGGGTATCTATCCTAACTACAAATTTTATCCTTGCCCATTAAGAAGTTGGCACATGCCTAGCTGCTATAGGCTCGGGCATCTAGCACAGACTCTTATTGGGAGTGCTTCACATCAGCTTTAAACTACACGGTACACGTTCTTCGATTACAATCCAATATTTATATAACCATTATTTAGTTTAGGAATTAGAATTGACAACGCAAAATAAATATTTTTTTACACTTATCATCATTAGTATTTATTTTAATAATTAAAATTTAAAATACTTGCACAGTTTTTATTATAATAAATAAAATAAATATTTCATGTGCAACTAATTTTTTGTACAATATTATCACGTAAATAAAACATGGAATGAAATATCAGTATTGCACAAAACCATGCAGCTAATCATACATGGCATCATCGGTAGCACCATACTTAGTCCATAACAATTGACTAGCATTTTCTACAAAATCTTAGGGAACCAAAAGTAGACGAGGACATTATATTAATTCCAACCTTGAGAATAATGGAGCTAGTGTTCAGACTAAATGAATTCAATTTCTAATAATTAATATAATATTTAATTTGATAAAACTCTTAGTCAATTAAATATCTTTTATTAACCTTGATTTTTATCTTGAATAGAAACTAAAGTTGTACTCTTAAAATTATGGAGACGATTCATGAGAAGCTAATTATTAATAAATAACTTTTGTACATTGATTTTCAAACTACCATGTGATGTGACCATCCACTATGATCATTTATAATTAAAGCTAGGTTATAGTCAGTCAAAGCTCTCTAATTACATCTTTATCCATGAGTTCAACTAATACTCTGATGGGTTGTATATTTATGAATAAATCATAAACGAGGATTTGAACAATTACTTCGATATCTAATATCATGTTAAGCTCCAAAGTGTGGGAGGTGACGTGATAGATTAATTAAGTTAATTAATTAGAAATTTAATTAAATCATCAGTTTAGGAATTAAGAGATAATTGATGAAAATGTGAATATTTTAAAATCTTTTTAAAGCGAGCAAATATAATAATTAAACAATGAAAAATAACAAGATAAACAATAAAGGAATAATAATAAAAATAGGACAAGAAACGAGAATAGGTCCCACTGATCCACATCTTGTGCACACTCATAGTACTAACAATATTAAATTACAACCATAGTCCAAAATGAATGAAAAAGTTAAGAATTACACATGCCTTGAATTGTTTGTTCTATAACCTACCTAGATCTTCTACTGGTCGCAAGTTCAGTAGCGGACTCTTCTCCGATCCTAAGCTGATATCCACCTAAGGAGTAAGATTTAAAACAAGAAAAAAGTGAGTAAAAGGCTCAGTAGGACTATAATTTTAAAATATTTAACTTTAAAAGAAATTTCATTAATCAAATAAATATTTATAAAACTAACTAGAACAAATAAATAAATAGATGAAAATTTAGTAAAAACTTTCCTTACCAAAACAATTTAAATAGGAAGACTAGAAAAATACCATTTTCTTTTCCTAGGCAAACCATATGTATTTCACCACTGTAGTGGCCCAGCTGGGTTTCGAGACCTGCCCCTAAGGTTGCACGCTACATGACCTGATCTCTGACATAGCATCATGCCCTTAAATATAATTATATATATATATATATATCTTTCTATGATTATGAAAATCTCTTTTTACCAAATTTAATCATTTACATTTATTATGAGGTTTATTATGAAAATCACCTCAATTCTACCATTTATGAAATCAGTCAATAAAAAATCCTTTTTCAACCAATCATTGAAAACATTTTTGTTAAAAATTCATTTGTGGCCAAAACATTTAAAATGGGCTACCAAGAAAGGGGTAGAAGTCCTACCTCGATATTTGTGTTGGTGTCCCACACCGTAATCCCAGTCCTCTATACGTTAGCTCCGTAGATCCACGCATAACCTTAAATAAAAACTAGGTCTATTAGTATCTTGCGCAAGATGTTCTATGTTACTGAATCATCTCCTGGTGTCTTAGTGCGCCATTTAAGTTTATAAAATCATTTTACAAAGTCAAAATTTCAATCGGGGTTCAAAACTGTGAAAACTGGTGAAAAATTACAAAATTTTTACCATGCCGGTCCCCTGGTTCGGCCGGCCAAATTGCACACTTCGGCCTGCCGAAAAATCAAGTCCGATCGGCCAAACTTTTCAGGTTTGGCCTGCCAGTCGTATGAATCTGGCTTGCTGAACTCATGAATCCAGCCTACTGAACATAAACTTTGGCCTACTGATTTGGAAAAATTTCAAAATTTTCCAAGCACGGGATTTTACCTCCTAAACCTAAATCTCAAATTTCAACTTGTTTTCTCAAATCCCAGGCAATAATGATCATAGTTGATAGAAAAACACAATTGATTACTTTTTAATGCATTAAAACAAGATTTAGACAAAAATTTTGGAAAAAATCTAAAAATGGGAAAAATTAGAGGAAAATGAAAAATTTTGATTTAAATCTATTTTTGATCAAACAAAGTTTGTATTCTAGTTATTCTAAGTTCCTCTAACCTAGATTGAAGGTTTTCTAGGCTTAGAAAAGCTTAGATTTCAAAATACCAAGAAATTTGAAAAATTGAAAAGTTTTGGAATTTCAAAACTAACCTCGAATTCAAGCTTTGAATCGCTTTTTTGGTTATCAAATCTCGTTCCTGAGCCTTCAATCAACTGATCCAAAGCTTGAGTTTAAATTTTTGATTCAAAATTTTGAGAGAAAAAGGAGAGAGAAAGAGAGGCAGAGTGAGAGGGAGAGACGAGGGAGAGAAAGAGTGAGGAGAGAGAGATTGGCCAAGAGAGTGAGGAGAGGAGGAGAGAGGGAGAGTTTAAATAGAGAGAAAAATGGGCGGTTTTACTGTGTGAAAACTGTATGCTGTCCAAAGTTTTGTAAAATAGACATTTTGACGAATTGTTTTATTTCAAAAGTTCAAAATAACAATTAAAATGATTAAGAGTAATTAAAAATCACTAAAATTATCGAAAACAACTTAAATCTAAAAACTTACAAAATAACCAAATTAAGTTTAAAATATTCAACACAACACACTAATTCACCATTTAACATTCTAATAACACTTAATTAATTTCGAGACATTACATATCAATATGTCAAAGCGTTGTTACGCCCAAGTTCCTATAATAACACTAAATGTGGATATCACTAATCATCATATGATAATGTTATGGCCTCCATATTTATAGGGTAACATTCTTAGTTATCTATACTATTCCGTCTTCAAAATACGCATCACGAAGGACTAAAGAATTTCTCTCAATCCATAAAATTCACGCTTAGACATCGAACAACTCCAGATAATGGTTTTTATAGCCTCACACAAAAAGAAACAAAGACTAGCCAAGGAAACCTGTATGTACTTTTTATAGCCTCACACAAAAAGAAACAAAGACTAGCCAAGGAAACCTATATGTACTCAGCCACCCACAGATGTAAACAACACATCAACCATAAATCTCTAGCCCTATTACAAATCCACAGAGTGTGGAATACATTCTTTGGCTTAATACCACAACACTGGCATAAAGGAAGGCTGACAATGCCTCGTCCACTGAGGCTTCCAAATTTGACACTTAAATACTAAGAGGGATAACTTTGTGATCTTATTAGCAACATATTTAATAATGGATTTGAAAATAACATTACAAAGGCTTGCTTGAAAAAAAAAAAAAATCTGATACGTTTATTTGGTTTCTTTAATTCTGGAATAAGCACCAGGTCCATCTTATTGAGCGAGGCAGCCAGCTTCCTTCCATTGAGTACATCCAAACACACTCGTCACACATCGCCCCAGCCATTCCTCAAAACTTTTTATAGATTATAACCATCATATCTGGAAGCTTTTGTGGTACATAGCGAATAATATTGCCTTATCACTTCCATTTTTGGTGTCAAGAAGCTAGTCTATTATATTTGTCTCTATAAGGTGTTGTGGATGGCCTTATTACAGTAGACATCGTGACTTCGATTGATCAGAGTTTTCATTGATTGAAGTGGTTTTTAATGAACAAGCAGTATATATGCTCGATATTTGGCATGCCTATTTAGTTTGAAATCAGTGGAACCAGAACACGCTTCTTCCTTTGGAGCGTCTCATTTAAATATATAAGTGAAATTAGTTAATATTTGGAGCCCAGTCACCTTGTGTTCAAACTTGCCATTAATTGATGTTTATCTCTCTCATTAGCAATGCAATTTCACTTCTATAAAGAAAAAAAAAAACACAAAAGAAATGGACGTAATTTGGTTAGAGTCATGAGACCCCCTTGTGACTCTAAATATGTAATACCTTGAAATTTATTAAGTGTTGTTAGTGTGTTAAATGGTGAGTTAGTGTACCATAATGATTATTTTAAACTTAATTTGATCATTTTGTGAAATTTCTAAACTTATAATACTTTTGATTATTTTAATAATTTTTAATTACTCTTGATTAATTTTAATTGTTATTTTTAAATTTTAATAAAATGATTTGTTAAATACCAAGTAACTTTTATTTGAAATAATGTGTTGTTGCACACGGTTTTGTGCAACTAATTTTCTCTCTCCTCCTCTATTTATTTCACCTCACTCTCCCTCTTCCTCATTTTCTCTCTCCTCTCTCTCTCTCTCCCGTGCACTCTCACTCTCTCTCTCGGTTTGTCTCTCTCTCTCAATCTCACTCTAAATTTTTGCGACAAAAATTCAATTTCAAGCTTCAGGATTATGGATTGAAGGCTCGGGAATACGATTTTGCAACCACAAACTCGAATCAAAGCTCAATCTAAGGTTAGTTTTCAAAATTTTTAAACTTTTTCAATTTTTCTTGCATTTTGAAATCTAAGAATTTCTAAGCTTAGAAAACCTTCAGTCTAGGTTAGATGAACTTAGATTAGCTAGAATATAAACTTTGTTTCATCAAAAACAGATTTGAAACAAGATTTTTCATTTTTCTCAAATTTTTCTCATTTTCAGATTTTTTCAAAAATTTTGTTTAAAACTTTTTTTAATGCATTAAAAAGTAATCTATTATGTTTTTCTATTGATTATGATCACTACCCATGCCTGAGAATTGAGAAAACAGATTGAAATTGAAGATTTGGGCTCGGGGAGGCCGAGACCTGTGCTTGGAAAATTCTAAAATTTTTCCAGATCGACAGGCCGAACTTCATGTTCGGCAGGCCAGATTCATCCGACCGGCAAGCCGAACTAGGAAAAGTTCGACCGACAGGACTTGGACCTCCGACAGGCTGAACTATGCAGTTCGGCCGGCCGAACCAGGGCCACCGACAGGCCGACCGAGCATGGTGAAATTTTGTGATTTTTCACCCGTTTTCACTATTTTGAACCCTGATTGAAATTTTGACTATATAAAATGATTTTATAAACCTAAGTGGCACACTAGGACACCATGAGATGATTTAATAACCTAGGATATCTCGGGTTAGATACTAATAGACCTAGTTTTCCTTTAAGGTTGCGCGTGGATCCGTAGAGCTAACGTATAGCGGACCGGGATTACGATGTGGGACACCGGCACGAGTATTGAGGTAGGACTTCTACCCCTTCTTTGGTAGCCAGATTTAAATGTTTTGACCACAAAGATATTTTTAACAAAAATTTTTTCAATGATTGGTTGAAAAAGGATCTTTATTTACTGATTTCATAAATGGTAGAATTGAGGTGATTTTTATAATAAACCTCATAATGAATGTAAATGATCATATTTGGTAAAAAGAGATTTTAATAATCATGAAAAGATATATGTATATATATATATGGGGCATGACGCCATATTAGAGATCGGGTCGTGTAGTACGCAACCTTGGGGGCAAGTCTCGAAACCCAGCTAGGCCACTACGGTGGCGAATTACATATGGTTTGCTTAGGAAAAGAAAAATGGTATTTTTCTGGTCGACTTATTTAAATTGTTTTGGTAAGATAAAGCCTTTATTAAATTTTCATATATTTATTTATTTATTTGTTCTAGTTCGTTTTCTATATATTTCTTTGATTAATGAAGTTTTATTTAAAGTTAAATATTTTCAAAATATAGTCTATTGAGCCTTTCGCTCACATTTTATTTGTTTTAAAATCTTACCCTATAGGTGGATATTAGCTTAGGATCGGAGAAGAGTCCACTGACCGGACTTGCGATCAGTAGAAAATTGGGTAGGTTGTATTACAACAATTCAAGGCATATATACTTCTTAACTTTCTCTTTTATTCTGGACTGTGGTTGTATTGTAATATTGTCAGTACTATGTGTGTGCATAAAATGTGGGTCAGTGGGACCCATTCTTGCCTCATCCTATATTTTTATTATTTTTGTCATTTCCTTATCGCTTATTTTATTTTATAATGCTTTATTTGTTCGAATATTATAACTGCTCGTTTTAAATAAACAATTTTAAAATTATCACATTTTTATTTATAAATTAAATTCTAAAACCCTATTTTTAACTAAATCCTTATTTAATTAACTTAATTAATCTACCATGTCACCTCCTATACCCCGGGGCGTGACAGAATGGTATCAGAGCTTAAGGTTATAAACCTTGGGAATTATGCACACATAGGTACGACAATGAAATACCACTGACAGTCCAAAATTTTGTTTTTAGAAGTGAGAGAATGACACCTAGACGACGCTCAACAGCTGATGCCGAGTTTGAAAATGATGAAGGCATGATAAGGGCTATGTTTGCTGCATTTCGACAGATGCCAGCAAGGGCAAGACCTAACGATTTCGAGGCTAGTCGTCAGCATTTGTATTTTAAGGAATTTCGACGTGCATCTGTATCGACTTTCGATAGAAATAGGGACCCGTAGGTGGCAGAATATTGGTTAGATTCGATCGTGAAGCATCTGGATACTCTCGGTGTGCCAGAGGAGTATCGTGTGGAATTTATGGCATATAAGTTTGAAGGTTGTCCTAATACTTGGTGGAAGCAAGCTAAACGTTTAGAGAACAATGGTGACATCAGTTGGGATAGGTTGAAGGAGCTATTCTACTATCAGTATTTTTTGTAGGGATACAGGGATCAAAAGGCGGTAGAATTCTATAGGTTACAGCAGGGAGATATGTCAGTACAGGAATATGAAGCGAAGTTCAATGAATTGGCCAGGTTTGCTCCTTCTGCAATAGCGTCAAAGCGTGAAAAGTGCATCAAATTCCAAGACGGACTCAAAGCCCCTATTCGACGACAGATAATTGCTCTACGACTTAGGAACTTTAGAGAGCTTCTGTCATTAGCAATATCAATGGAGAATGATTACGCATACTACTATGAGAATCGAGCCATGACGTCAAGAGGAGCACAAAGGAGCGACAGAAGAAGCATCAATAGTCGACCAACTTCGGGAAAGAACAAGCAGGGTGGCACGAACAGCGGCAGCAACAGTTCATCCAACAGCGGGCGCAGCAATCCCTACAGCTTCCATTGTCACTATTGCCAGCAGCCGAGACCCATCAAGAGGAATTGCCAGATCAGGAATGCTTGCCTAGGATTTCAGACCAGAGAGGAGCTAGTCGTCAGCCTCAGCTTTAGACTCTACCTCAGCCTCAGCAGTACCCTTAGCTTCCATTCCATCAGTTCTCTCCTCAACAACTGCCATATTCAGGGCAAGGACACCAACCGTAGAACTTTCAACGTAATATCCCTCAGTACCGAGCGCCAAGTATAGCCAGCGTGCAGTCGCCATCATCGCAGCAGTACCGACCAGTTAACGTAGGGTCAAGCAATGTTAGTAGAGGAAAAGAGAAAGCTCTAGCACAGGTTCATATGATGACATCAGGGAGTTCAGATGTTCAGACTAGTAACGCAGTTGTTGATGGTACGATTATGGTTTCTCAGTCTTTAGCACACATGTTATTTGATACTAGTGCCACTTATTCTCTCATTTCGAGCTCTTTTGTACATGCCTTAGGATTAGAAATAGAAGAGTTTGGTGAACCCTTAGTTATAGCTTCACCCTTGGGGTGGGTGTGTGTGAATAGTATTTGTAAAGCTTGGACAATAAAGATTGGGGATGAGATTTTGAAAAGTGATTTGATTGTAATCCCCATGAGATCATATAATGTAATCCTAGGGATGGATTGGCTGTCTAGAGACAGTACAGTAGTGGACTGCCAACTTAGGAAAGTAACCCTAGTGTCCGATAAGGGGACAGTAATCACTTACCAGGGTGGTGGTGATCGATTGATGAGTGAGCGTCTTGTAAAAACGTGTCTCAGAGGGCAAAAGAATGCAGCTTGCTATGCCTTTCTCATGAATTTAGAAGGAGAGCCTAGTGTTTCGAGAAGATGTGCAGTGATTCCAATAGTAGATGAATTTGAGGATGTCTTCCCCGATGAGTTACTAGGATTACCACCGCATCGAGAAATCGAGTTTGGTATTGAATTGTTTCTAGGAACAGCACCAATTTCCATAGCACCTTACTGGATGGCGCGTGGTAGAAATGAAGGAACTCAGGAAGCAACTTCAGGAGCTTGCTGATAAGGGATACATCAAGAATAGTACATCACCATGGGGAGCACCGGTGTTGTTTGCAAAGAAACATGATGAAACTCTCAGGTTGTGCATAGATTATCGACAATTGAATCGGGTCACAGTGAAGAACAAGTATCCTCTGCCTAGGATCGACGAGTTGTTTGATCAGTTAGGAGGCTCGCGGTACTTCTCAAAGATAGACTTGAGGTCAGGATATCATCAACTCAAGATTAAGGAAGAGGACATTCCTAAGACAGCTTTCAGGACTCGGTATAGAGATTTTGAATTTCTGGTGATGTCGTTTGGATTGACAAACGCTTTGGCAGCTTTCATGGATTTGATAAACAGGATATTCAGGTCTTACTTGGATCAGTTTGTGATCGTGTTCATCGACAACATCTTGGTTTATTCTAAGACTTGGGAGGAGCATGAGCAGCATCTTAGGATCGTGCTTCAGACTCTACGAGAACATCAGTTATATGCCAAGAAGGAAAAGTGTGAATTCTAGTTAACAAAGGTCAAATTTTTGGGTCATGTTATCTCCGAGCATGGTATCTCAGTGGATTTGTCTAAGATAGAAGCCATGGTGGGTTGGGAACTACCGAGGAATGTGGCAGAAATCCGTAGCTTCTTAGGACTTGTAGGATATTACAGGAAATTTGTGAAATATTTTTTGAAGATAGCAGCACCGTTGACGAGATTGATTAGGAAGAATGTCAGGTTCGAGTGGAACGAAGAATGTGAGTTTGCTTTTCAAGAGTTGAAGAATCGGTTGACTTTAGCTCCAGTATTGATCATTCCTAGTAGCGATGAGCCGTACGAGGTTTATACGGACGCTTTAGGACGTGGACTCGGGTGTGTGTTACTGTAGCATGGACGCATGGTAGCATATGGATCGAGACAGTTACGACCCCACGAATGGAATTACCCTACTCATGATCTAGAGCTCGCGGTAGTGATTCATGCGTTGAAGATCTGGAGATGTTTTTTGTATGGAGCAACATTTTAGGTTTTCTCCGACCACAAGAGCTTAAAGTATTTGTTTACTCAGAGGGATTTGAACTTGAGGCCGCGAAGATGGATAGAATACATGGAGGATTATGATTTCACGTTGTAGTATCATCCCGGGAAAGCTAACGTCGTTGCGGATGCGCTCAGTCAAAAATCTTCAAGGATACTTACATGTTTGGCTCTTGAAGAGTGGAAAAGGGATGCAACAATATGTGAGTTCGGGCTACAGCATCATGAAGACTACGATCGCATTTTGGTGTACCACATGAAGACAACCCCAGCTCTTATTTAGATGGTGAAGCAGAATCAGTGGCAGGACCAGCCTCTTCAGGGAATTTGGTCGCGAATTCAAAACGGAGAGCAGTTTGAAGAATGGAGGATACATATGGATGGATTGTTGTACTTCAGGGAGCGTCTAGCGGTTCCAACTATTTCAGAAGTGATGAAGGCCGTCATGGATGAAGCTCATAGGTCTTAGTTCGTCATTCATCCAAGAAGCACGAAGATGTATCGTGACTTGAAGAGGCACTATTGGTGGAAAGGTATGAAGAAGGTCATTCAAGAGTACGTGGCCAAATGTATGATTTGTCTTCATGTGAAAGCCAAGCATCAGAAGCCAGCAGGTCAGCTTCAGCCACTTCCTATTCTAGGGTGGAAATGGCAGCACGTGACGATAGATTTCCTTACCGGATTGCCAAAGACAGAGCATCCGCATGATGCGATTTGGGTCGTGGTCGACAAGTTAACGAAGTCAACTCATTTTATTCCATTTAAATCGACGTGTTCAAGGAGGATTCTTGGGGAGTAGTATCTGCAGAACATAGTAAGATTGCATGGAGTTCCTCTATCTATCACATCGATAGGGATACTAGGTTTAATGCTAAGTACTGGAGGAGCTTCTAGGAGGCCATGGGCATAGATTTGAACTTCAGCACGGCATTTCATCCTCAGACCGATGGGCAATCTGAGCAGGTTATCTAGATCCTCAAAGACATGTTGCGTGCATGTGCATTAGATTTCGACGAAAACTGAAAGAAGTATTTGCATCTGGTGGAGTTTGCATACAACAACAGCTATCAATTGAGTATTGGTATGGCACCATTCAAAGCATTATATGGACGATTGTGTCAATCGTCGGTGTGTTGGGCTGAACCGAAAGATATAGTTATTCTTGGGCCAGACGAGTCCACGATAGCAACGAGAAGATTGTTGTGATTCGAAACCGATTGAAAGCAGCTCAGAGTCGATAGAAGAGTTACGCAGATAAAAGATGTCGACCCTTAGAATTCAAGGTTGGAGACTTTGTTCTTTTGAAGGTACCGCCTCGCAAAAGCATTTTGCGATTCGGAGTGAAAGGAAAACTCGCGCCTAGATATGTCGGACCGTTCGAGATTACCCAACGTATTGGCATGGTTGCTTATCGACTCAACCTTCCTTCAAAACTTTCACATGTTCACGACGTATTTAATGTGTCGATGCTTCAAAAATGTCCACCTGAGCAGGATAAGATCGTTTTGTTTCAGAACATACAGATTTAGGAAGACACAATGTATGAAGAAGTGCCGATCCAGATCATCGATCATAAAGTGATTAGCTTGCGTCATCATGAGATCCCGTTAGTTAAGGTCGTGTGGCAGCATCATGGGGTTGATGAAGCCACTTGGGAATTAGAGTCGAGTATGCGGGAGTTGTATTTGCATTTGTTTTGTTTTTGAATCGATATGTAAATTTCGAGAACGAAATTTCTTTTAGGGGCGGAGAGTTGTAACACCCTGAAATTTATTAAGTGTTGTTAGTGTGTTAAATGGTGAGTTAGTATGCCATAATGATTATTTTAAACTTAATTTGATCATTTTGTGAAATTTCTAAACTTATAATACTTTTGATTATTTTAATAATTTTTAATTACGCTTGATTAATTTTAATTGTTATTTTTAAATTTTAATAAAATGATTTGTTAAATACCAAGTAGCTTTTCTTTGAAAACAGTGTGTTGTTACACACGATTTTGTACAACTAATTTTCTCTCTCCTCCTCTATTTATTTCACATCACTCTCCCTCTTCGTTATTTTCTCTCTCCTCTCTCTCTCTCTCCCATGCACTCTCACTCTCTCTCTCGGTTTGTCTCTCTCTCTCAATCTCTCTGTAAATTTTTGGGACAAAAATTTGATTTCAAGCTTCAAGATTATGGATTGAAGGCTCGGGAACACGATTGAGCAACCAAAAACTCGAATCAAAGCTTAATCTAAGGTTAGTTTTCAAAATTTCTAAACTTTTTCAATTTTTCAATTTTTCTTGCATTTTGAAATCTAAGAATTTCTAAGCTTAGAAAACCTTCAATCTAGGTTAGATGAACTTAGATTAGCTAGAATATAAACTTTGTTTCATCAAAAATGGATTTGAAACAAGATTTTTCATTTTTCTCAAATTTTGCTCATTTTCAGATTTTTTCAAAAATTTTGTTTAAAACTTGTTTTAATGCATTAAAAAGTAATCTATTATGTTTTTCTATTGATTATGATCATTACCCATGCCTGAGAATTGAGAAAACAAGTTGAAATTGAAGATTTAGGCTCAAGGAGGCCGAGACTAGTGCTTCGAAATTCTAGAATTTTTCCAGATCGACAAGCCAGATTCATATGTTCGGCAGGCCAAACTTGGGAATGTTTGGCTGACCAGACTTGGACCTCCGGCAGGCCAAATTGTGAAGTTCGGCCGACCGAACCAGGGCGACCGGCAAGCCAACCGCGTGTGGTAAAATTTTGTAATTTTTCACCCGTTTTCACTGTTTTGAACCCTGATTGAAATTTCGACTATATAAAATGATTTTATAAACCTAAGTGGCACACTAGGACACCATGAGATGATTTAATAACCTAGGATATCTCGGGTTAGAAACTAATAGACCTAGTTTTCATTTAAGGTTGTGTGTGGATTCGCGGAGCTAGCGTATAGTGGACCGGGATTACGGTGTGGGACACCGGCACAAGTATTGAGATAGGACTTCTACCCCTTATTTGGTAGCTAGATTTAAATGTTTTGACCGCAAAGATATTTTTAACAAAAATGTTTTCAATGATTGGTTGAAAAAGGATCTTTATTTACTGATTTCATAAATGGTAGAATTGAGGTGATTTTTTTAATAAACCTCATAATGAATGTAAATGATCATATTTGGTAAAAAGAGATTTTAATAATCATGAAAAGATATATATATATATATATATATTTGGGGCATGACACCATTTCAGAGATCGGGTCGTGTAGTATGCGAACTTGGGGGCAGGTCCCGAAACCCAGCTGGGCCACTACGATGGTGAATTACATATGGTTTGCCCAAGAAAAGAAAATAGCATTTTTCTGGTCGACCTATTTAAACTATTTTGGTAAGATAAAGCCTTTATTAAATTTTCATATATTTATTTATTTATTTGTTCTAGTTATTTTTCTATGTATTTATTTGATTAATGAAGTTTCATTTAAAGTTAAATATTTTCAAAATATAGTCCTACTGAGCTTTTCACTCACGTTTTATTTGTTTTAAAATCTTACCCCATAGGTGGATATCAGCTTAGGATCGGAGAAGAGTCCGCTGACCGGACTTGCAATCACCAGAAAATTTGGGTAGGTTGTATTACAACAATTCAAGGCAAGTATACTTCGTAACTTTCTTTTTTATTATGGACCGTGGTTGTATTGTAATATTGTCAGTACTATGTGTGTGCATAAAATGTGGGTCATTGGGACCCATTATCTCCTCATCCTATATTTTATAATATTTTTATCGTTTCCTTATCGCTTATTTCATTTTATAATATTTTATTTGTTCGGATATTATAACTGCTCATTTTAAATAAATGATTTTAAAATTATCACATTTTTATTTATAAATTAAATTCTAAAACCCTGTTTTTAACTAAATCCTTATTTAATAACTTAATTAATCTACCATGTCACCTCCTATACCTCGGGCGTGACAAAATATGTGGTGAATGAGTTGTCACATGATTTGAAAGATCCCAAATTGACTTGATTCAGATGAATTTTCTTCTTCTCTACTTAAACTATTTAAAGATGAAACTAAAGCCTAAACCAACATGAAGGCATTGCAATTAAACAATTTAAACTAAAAAATAACAACTCTCTCGTTTCTTCCTTTGCTATTGTTTTGACTTGTCCTTTGTTAGATTTCTATGACACTTCAACAAGGGATTGACGAGATGGAGTCTGGCGTCTCTTCCAGGCTGGTCTCTAGTATCTTGACTCAACTGGAAGGGGCAGAGCGAAGCAGAAATGGTATTTTGGTGAGAGTTTGACACTTTGATAGGTCAAGGGAGCTACGGGGTTTGGAAGTGAAGGCTTTGATGAAGGGTGGCATACTGGTTATGGTCGTGCTTAGACTATGATGACCCTTGAGGCTTGAGTGGCACAATTGCACGATGATCAAAGGGGGCATAAGGCATGTTTTTCTCTTCATGGTTTGAAGGTGCATCAATGCTTAGTGTCCATAGGACTTGGGGTTTTTGGGCTTTGTGGAGTGGTAGGCCTATGGATACAACACCCTTCCAAATCTATAAGGATGAACGACGACGGGAACTTCTCACTCAATATAGGATCGTTCCTTTCCAACTTTCTTTTGGCTCACTAACAACACTGCAGCTTCCACTCCTATGCTCAACAGTGGTTGGCTTGTCATTGGAGGTTTCGATTGATTTCATGATTTTACCTATCTAGTCAAATTATTTGGTGAGGCTTTCACAAGTTAGTTTTAGCGTGTTTTTAGTGATTCTATTAGCTCTTTTGTTGTAATAACGGAGGTGTTCTTCCTACTTTATGTGTTTTTTTTAATGTCTAGTATGCAAGTCATTTTCCTTCATAGAATTGTGGTTGGCCTACGGGCTTTTAATTGCTTGATCTTCATCGATCGGTGTTGTTCACTGTTTATAATATTATATTTGAAAGAGTCATTTGTGTGTTCAATTAGTGGTGTATATAATTGGTTTTCTCTTATTAGAACTCAATAGATGTATTATCTCTCTTAAGCACTTTAATCAAACCTACCAGTGGTTCCAATTTGTTGTTGGAGTTAAGTCACAAAATATGTTGTGGTCTTTCTCATAACAATTGGTGTATGTTATGTACTGATTTGGAATGCAATACTATTTTCAAAAAAAAAAAAGATAAGGAATTGTATTATGTTAAAATAAAATAATTATAAACTATAGGTGATTGCACAAATATACCTTTTAGTACTAATTGTTACACAATTTTCCCTTTTATTGTGGAAACTATAAAGATATCTTTTGACTTTTGAAAATTAATTTAAATTTAATCTCTCCTACACTTTGTAGATGACAAAAATAAAAGGAAAAATAAAGATAACCTCAATTATATGAATTTTATCCATGAAAAATATTTTTTATTAAGAGATATTTTATAAAAATATCATATGGAAAAACATAACATTCCAAACATTTTTCAAATATTTGTCTTTTAAGTCAAAATTTTATATTTTCCTTTATTATTTTAATCCCTTTTAACCGTTTAAAATATTTTTCAAAAACTACTTAGGAAAGTTTTGTTCTTTTTCTCTTTTTATACACACACACACACACACAGAGAGAAAAGCCATGAAGCATAAAATTAAAATAAGATTTTTAAATTTAAAAAAAAAATTTATATTTTTTAAAACAAAAAAATAAATTAAAAAAACTAAAAGGTATTTTTATAACTAGTAAGGGTTAATTAGATAATTATACCTCCTACTTTTAACTATTTCCTAATATGTCTCTCTATTTGTAGAAACTAAAAAGATATCCAATGAATTGAAGAAACCTATTTCAACTTTATTCCTATAAATAAGAAAAAAAGTTAGGCAAAACAATATGAAAATCCTTAAATAGTTATGAAAAATATTTTATAGTTTTGAAAACATAAAACTTTCTATAACAAAACATCAAATATCAGTACAAATGGCATGTAGATGATGGATTTAAACTACAATCTAAAGATAAGATAACAGTCTATCGAATAGTTATCTTATCCACCATTGTAATGTGTAGACTAGAAAACGTGCAAAGAAACAATCGTCTAATACATTTTGATATTTTACATCACATAATAGTTTGCTTAATAAACCATCGTCTAATGCCTTACACTCACCAAAATATAACTTGATTTATTTCCTTTATCCAAGGGTGGCCCTTGCATATTCAATCTATTATCATTGGCCTTGTAATTCATTAATAACATAAAAGCAATATTTTAAGAATAACAAAATTTAAGAATAACAAAAAATGAAAAAAATTCAATTAAACATATGGTTTATATGTTGATGTGTTACTATACAAAGTATTCCCATTTTATTAATTACCTCACTCATATGCTTGTTGGTACAAAATTCTTGGCGAGTCATAGCTTTTGTCCTCTGTTCATAATATCTTGAAGGTATTTTTGCACAAAATATCTGCATTTCTTGTTTTCCTCTTGTTGGGCTATACAGAATGTAAAGATATTAGTTAAAATATTCATGCATTTTTAATTATAATTCAATTTAAATATACACACACAGATATATTATAGAAGAATGCTGAACTTTGGTCATAGAATTTTAGTGAATCGTTAAGGCAGATTATAGGCAACTTGAATATCTGCATTCAACTTGCACTCATTTATAGCCCTAAGTATAATTAAAATGTAATCATTCAAAAGATATATGATATCAATTAGCAACAATAAATAAAATAGTTAGGAAGAATACACTTACAATTAAATCATCTTTTTGAAGTTATATGTCATGACCAAGTAAATCCAACCATATTACCTTATCTTTCTGGGAGTAAATGAGAGCCAATATCTAATGACCCTACTATTATATGGTACAAAATAACATCAGTCGACTCTTCCTTTATTCAAAAATTGACTAAGCATTCTTGCTTATTCTTCAATCCCAACGTCAGCTAGGTCTGGCACATAGGAAGTGATAATAGGATTGATGAACCCATATTTGTTGAGTTGTTTTCTAGCAAAGTAACGATGCTTTAAAAAACAAAGATTATTATGTATTACATGTAACAAGTAAAAAGAAATAAATAAAATATCATTGAAAATCAATGAAAAGTGTTGATATAGCTTTATACCTCATGTATGCAATGACACAACCCACACTAATTTGAATAAACTTAGCAAACCAATAAATGTTCTTGATAGTGATAAAAAGGGACATACTCTCAATGTGAGTGGTGTCATAATGCATCGTAAGCCTAATTATGCTGGAGGTGTCCTTAAATTATTTCAAGTACCTATCAAGGCTTTGCTATTTTTTGAAGGTAATCCTTTCCAATCATCATTTGGTTGTGTCATCTCCATTATAACCTCCTTTTATTGCCTCTTTGTTCCTCCTTTGTTTTCCATGACCTCTCTTGATTGGCTCATCCATAGACACCATATGCTTTTTGCTCAACCGATGGTGTTGGACAATTAGAATTTTTCTAAGTTGGCTTAATGACCTAATTTGAATCCATGTTTTAGGCTACGCCATAAATCCTCAAAAGATCATCAATCATGACCTTATTTTCCTTTGTTGGGAAAGGTAAAGGCACGTCCCTCATATAACATGTATTAATTATAATGCACAAATTACCTTCCCCAAGTGTCGTATAGTGATGGATATCTATGGGTAGAGTATCCATCCATGCCCTTCCTCTCATAGAAACAGTTAACAAAATAACACCACCTTCCTCGGCTGCTGATGGTATTATAAGAAGGCAAGGTTCACCCTTATCAAGACTTGATGAGCCTTCGAAAGTGGGTTTGGTGCGATATGAATTGTGCAAGTAAGGATATCAAATATGTATACTAGGCCTAGCCTGGATCATTTATGTTGGGTCGAGACATGCGTCATGTCATGCTAGGCCGACCTATCTATTTATCATGCTGTTGAGAGCTTTTAAAGAGAAGAAAAATGGGAAAAAGAAAATAAATAAATAAAGAAACAACTTATTAGTTTATTTTTATCTTAGTTTTAGGAATGGGTTTTATTTTCAATAAATCATCATGGAAGAAAGCATTTAAAGATCAAGAAGTAGGAGAGGAGGAGAAGAAGTAGAATTTGAAGATTATGACAACTCTAAGATGGGTTTTTCATTCCTATTCTCTCTTTTTTTTTTAATTTTTGTAAATGATGAACCCTTAAATTTAGCTTGTCTAATTTTAGTTATGGAATAGTTGTTTTCCTAGAGCCTTGATTTTGCTTAATTATAAAGTGTTGATTTTATTTTAAATGGCTTTTCATAATTTACTTGTTCATTCGTAGATTTAATGCTTCTAGTTTATTTGACAAATGAATTAGATGATTTAGTTCATAGGATTTAGCATTCGAGAAAGGAAAATTCCATGTATGGATTGTGAGCAATGCAACCTATTGTGAGCAATGCAACCTATGTGACTATAAGATCAAGAGATTTATAGTTCTTTGTTTTAGTTATTAGAAGAACTAGAGCTTAATGAATGTTAACTACTTGGTTCTAGATAAAGGTTTCACAATCAGGGTTTTGAGCATATTATCTAATTTAATGCTTGGTGCAGGTAATTGAGTTAATTAAGAATTCTTGAATGAAGAATTATGAGACTCACTTAATAAAAAAATAAACTTAGATTAATTATGGTAAAATTGATACTCTAGCATTTTTTATTATTTTTTTCATTACTTTATTTCATTTGCTTATTTATTTTTATTAGTTTCTTTAATTCATTTCTCTATCCAATTATCCCCACAATCTTAGAGCCAATTAATTTTGGTACTTAACACAAATTAAACACAAACCTCGTGGGATCGACATCTATACTCTGATACAATCCATTACATGTGGCTGTGTATGCTTGCAATGTAATAAGTTTTTGGCACTGTTGGCGGGGATTGAACCTAGGTTTTCTGCATGGCGGGCAAAAATACTTACCACTATAGCATTTGGAGAGAAGCACAGTACCTAAAGCTACAAAGCATTTGGACTTTTGGGATCCAAAACCAAGGGAAAAACAAATGTTTCTCTTCCTTTTATTTCTTCATCAGCATGCTCAAAATAAGGGCATCAAACAATACAAGAAGCTGATGACACGTGAATAGGCATTGGGCTAAGCTTTGTATGTGGCACACTAGGATTCGGTGGAGTGAAGGGGCACACAGGTATGGGCATCACATGTGAAACAGTAGAACTCGGGCGCTTAGGTAGTGCGACTATTACACGGGACACCTAGCATATGCTGGGTGGCTGGGTGTTGCTCTTAGCTTGTGTGGGACATGCCTTTTTTAGGGTGTCTTCCATGCGTGCATCAACACCCTTTAAAAGATGATTTGATGACTTGTATCAAGAGGGTAAGGTCCTTTCTCCACTTGTACAATTGTTGGGGTGATTGGTGGACTCATATCTATTTACTAATCTTTTGATTGCCAATGGGTGAGATATATAAATACATAATCAAAAACTAGGTAAATTTGAGGAGGCATACTAATAAAAGTAGCTGGGAACATTTCTCATAGATCAGGAATCCACCACTCCTATAAGATAGGATGTTAAGATAATATTCTCATGAGTATTAATTATGGAACTTGGATGTATAGATCTTGTAATTTGATATAGGATATCAAATATTAACCAAAATCCTCATTTATGATTTCTTCATAAAAGGTTCACCCATTAGAGAATTAATGGAACTCATGCACAAAGAAGTAATTAGAGAGGTTGCAAGAAAGATTATAAAACTAGCTCTAATTTTGAATATTATTATGGAAGGTATTATCACATGGTAAATGATTATATAAATGGATGACCTTATTGACAACATTTATGTTTAAGGTTCTATATAATTCTGCATATAAATTTGAGAGTGCAACTTTGATTTTCGATAATGGTGTTAGACATAGTGCCCTATAGGAGTAAAATGTTGCAATATGCTTTTAGATATATTTTATCAATAAAGAGTTAATTTATTATTCATATATAAAATGTTATTCTCTATATGTTCATTTCTGTTGAATGTATGATAAGCAAATAAAAGTCTAAGACTGTTAGTCGAAACCTTTGAGAATTATGCATATGATAGAGAAATTATCCGGAAGACATGAATCTTAAAGGTGATGATTTAAATCATAAGATCTATAATCGAGGGATTAAAGTTGGGAGCTTCATTAATATTAAGATTGTTATGTTGTCTACATCCCTAATGGGAGATGACTTGCCTTGGTCATCAGAGTGGGACTCCATGAGTAGAAAAATGATACATTATCATAGGTGACGATGTATTAGATGGGGACAAAAATTTGAATTGATTTGGTTACTAATTCCCTTTTTTCAAATCAATTCACTTTAGACAATCATATGTATTGGGCCTTAATCCTAAAGTGACTAATGGGCACATTTTCTTGACTTATGTCTTTTGATGTACCAAAAGGTAACATCCTGATTTAATAACAGTACATATACCTACACGTTGGAGACACGACTCTTGAATCACGTAGACTTGTTTTTCATATATATGAAATCCATAGCACTTTTGTAGAGTTAATGATATTGTCTTATATACATTATCTTGTAATTAAAAGACTAGAGTGCTCAACCATTTGGATACATAGGTTTAACCGAATAGAATATTATCTGTGGATAGTAAGTATTCTAATGGTGTAATAATGGAACGTAACATAAAAATAATTGAAAAGGTAAATCCATAAAAATAATTGAAAAGGTAAAACCGAATTTGTCCTTAAGCCGATTATGAATATCCTATGGAGATGTAACACATTATGATATGTCATAGACGGTTAGCTTATTGGAGCTTTGCAATCTTATAAGATTCGAGAGTGCAACTGTAAGCTTTTAGTAGAGTAGCGTTAGAGTTGACAATTATAAAATATATATTTGGGATATTATATTTTATAATTATAGGAGCTTGATCTATACATGTCCATCAAGACCCCTTTGCTTAGTAGCTCATAATAAATCGTGTAACGATACGGCATGTTTTTCCTACATATTGGTGACTTATGTTAAATTATTACTTTCACTAAAATTTGAGTTAATTGGATTTAATAATTCACATTAGTTTATCGATTGAATTAATTTTGTGAATTAATTCAAGATGAACATGTTGAATTATTTGGATGATACTTTATTTGTATGGGTTTATCTGTATATGACTGTTTTAATTAAATAACTTTTCTATTAGTTTATTTGAATTAAAATTGAGGCTCTATAAAGGATACCTAGGTCAAATAAGATAGCATTTATCCAACTGGTTGACCTTGGATCAATCAAATCAACTTAAAGAGTTCAAATTTAGGTCGAACTCTGGGATCGCAGTAGCACAGTCGACTACGCCTTTGTATTGTGGTCGACCATGGTTGGTAAAACAGCATATACATTTCACATGTTTTTCATCTAAAGTTCATCCAAACTATAATTTTAAGGCCTAATCTCCCCAAATTTGACCATTATAAATACGGGGTGAGTTTTCTTAGTTATTTAAATCATCTAAGAAGCATAGAGTGGGTGCTCTTGTGAGACAAACTCTAAAACTCCCTAAGAGCTATTGTTCAACATCTAGAACTTAGCTCTAGGTCTTCTCAAGTAGTTGGAAGGAGAGTTACCAAAGGAAAAGCTATATGACGTGTGAACACTCACACTCTAATCGTGGATTGAGAATAGCAAAAAAGACCAGCTGGTTTAGGCTTTTCTAGAATGTTATTCTCTTCATAGATTGCTACTACTTTTTAGTTCAAAAAAGAGGTTAGTAAAATCCATCATTGATTTATGTCTTTAGCATGTCAAACTTGTGTTTTGGAAAAAGAAACTCTAATTTAAAATTTTTAAAATTCTGCTGTGTATTGTTTTCCAAGAATTGGCATCAAGCCTAGTTTTCACGTTGATTTTATGGGTTTGTGATCATGCTATATACATATATTATGTGATCTTCTTCTTTTTTATGCTTGAATTTAATTTTTTAGAGAGCAGGCATCTTAGGGTTTCTATATAATAAAATGTTATCATGAGATTATATGGTAAATGTTTAATAATTACTAATGGTTAATTAAATTTCTATTTAAATTATTTATAAATAAATTAATTAATTGCTGGTTAGTGTTCCTTAGAGGTTAGAATTTTTTTTTAAGCTTTTCATGTAATTAGATGGTGGTCTATCATCACCGTCTAAGATGTATTATTTTAATTTTAAGTTGTAACATTTGCATTAAAATAATTATTCAAAGTGAAGATGGAGATGATTAGAGTTCTATTTTTTTGTGTTTATAAATTTTTATGTTTTTGAATTGTTGAAAATAAAATTAAAAACTTCTTTCTACACTATTTCTAAAAAAATACTAGTTCAACTCAGTTGACAAGCTGATGGTAACACACTAGTAGGCTAATCTGAAAGTTTGGCAAGCCGATAGTGGGGTAGCATAGTTTTCAAAAAAGGTACGTTTTTTAGTGTATTTTATGATGACCATAAAAAATAACCTTCTGATCTATAAAGAGATTGAAGAATAGAAAACAGATGCCACATGAAGAAGGATATAATGAGGAAGATATAAATGAATAATTGACAATATGTTTCTATTGGTCTTTTGTGTCTTTATTTTCTTTTCTCTAGGATAGAACCATGATATTATGGCTATTTATTATTTTGCTTGTGGCTTTGCATGTTGCTTTACTTGTATGCATTATAATATGATTTACCATGTATGTTGATAACATACCACGTAGAACAGGAAGTGGCACTTATTAAAAATTGTTCATACATATTAACATAAAACCTTGACTTTTAAAATATTTAGTGAGACAAGGTTTTCAACAACATAAAATCTACGGCCTCTATCATAGGTCCATAGGTAGCACATAATGGTTCCGACCCTTAGGAAGGGATTTTATTATGTACCAAGTTGGATCTCCTAAAGGATAATTTATTTTAGCATGATTTATCATTGTACACCCCTAGGTGGCTATTATAAATCATGGATAAAATAGCTAAAACGATGGTTATACACTCAAGATCAATTTTGTTATTAACCTCTCCTAGGAGCTCTGTTAATGAAATTAAAGGTCAAAGAAAATGATTATTAGTATATGCTTGATCCAATGGGTCTTGAATGGCATATATTAATAGAAAAGGATTCGTGTTCCTAATTGAATTTAGTAAGTCTCCCCTAGGTGGCTTATTGGATTCTGAGTTAGGAATTATCATTATGAGGATGTGATATTTTCAAGGTCTTGGCACATAAACATAATTGTATGTTTAATTGATTGTGCTATCTTACTAAAATATTGTGGAATGTTTGCTTATATTTGGTATATGAATTTTTATTGTAGATTAAAATGCCTAAAAATGCTTTATCATTGATACTCGATAAGATCATGTTAACTAGTGAGAATTACAATGATTAAAAAAGGAACCTTAATATCATCATTTCCTTTGAGAAACTAAAATTTATGCTGCCAATCTTGTGTCCTATTGAACCTACTAGAGATTCCACAAATGAGCAAATCGAAGCATATAATCACTGGAAAGATGCTAATGATCAAGCCCGCTATTACGTTGTAGCTAGCATGAATAATGTGCTACACGCTCAACATGAGGATTATGAGATTGCTAAGTAGATCTTGAATAATCTAGAAGACATGTTTGGAGGCCAAGCCTTAACGAAATGGTAAGGGGCTCTTTATAAACTCTTGAACTACAAACAAAGACTGGAGACTCCTATGAAGGA
This sequence comes from Artocarpus hirsutus, assembly GCA_946598075.1. Lineage (NCBI taxonomy): Eukaryota > Viridiplantae > Streptophyta > Magnoliopsida > Rosales > Moraceae > Artocarpus > Artocarpus hirsutus. Next base: position 32,218 of record CAMOHE010048491.1, read on the forward strand.
GCATATGATGTTAGTCATAGGATACCTCCCTGAGGCTTAAACCTATAGAGCTAACATTAACACTAAGTCATAGATGACTATGATCTTTAAGACTCTATCTAAAGAGTCCATCCTATTTAGAGCTTTATATAACTTGAGTAATATACAAGATGTGACTTTTATAGAGCTAATAAAGTACTTACAAGAATTCAAAAATCTAATCAAGGAAACTCTTACTAGTGGTGAGGCTAACTTAGCAGCTACATCTGGTTCCAATCCTAACCTAAGGAAAGAAAGAAGTAGAGAGTTAAGAACGGGAAGTCTTTTATCCCAGCAAAAGTTAAGGACAAGAAGAAGAAAAAGAAGAATCCAAACAAGCTCAAGTACATTTTCTGTGGAAAGGTTAGGCACATTAAGAAAAATTCAAGGACTTTATTTCTCGAGGAGGTAAGTATGAACTTTTGGTTATTGAAACTTGTTTAGTTAAGGAATCCAGCGACACTTGGGTCATAGATTTTAGAACAACTAATCATGTTTGTGTTTTTTTGTAGGGTTCAAGGAAACTAGAAGTCCGCTATATGAGCCCTTTATGCTATAGATGGACAATGGATCCTTAGTGTTGGCCAAAGAGTGGGTGATGCCCATCTTTATTTAATAATTATAGGACTTTGGTTTTGATAGATTGTTTTTATGTTCCTAAACTTAAAAGAAATTCAATATATATCGCTTGCTCATTTAATGACTCTTATTCAATATCTTTTAATAATAAAGTAGTGATTCATTAAAACAAAACTTTTACCTATGATGGATGGATGGATGGAAAACAATCTATAGTTTATCAAACCTACGATAGACTCACTACTGACAACTGAGGTTAATAATAACTCTAAAAGATTTAAAACTTCTCATTCTAATAAGACTTATCTTTGGCATTTGTAATTGGGTCATATAAGCCTGAATAGGATTCAATGATTGTTAAGGAATAAACCTTTAGGTCTCCTAGAGGTAGAATCTATACCACAATGTGAATCTTGTTTGGAGGGTAAAATGGCCAAACGACCATTTGGGTCAAAGGGCAATAGGGTCAAAAGGGTTCTAGAACTTGCGTTTAGTGATGTTTGTGGTCCCATAAACATCAGGGCATGTATAGGGTATGAGTGATTCATCACTTTTATTCATGATTACTCAAGATATGGGTATATCTATCTAATGCATCATAAAAGCAAAACTTTTAATAAGTTCAAGGAGTTTTGGGCTGGAGCAGAAAAGCAATTAGGCAAACTCATAAGGCACTTCAATCCGATCGAGGTGGAGAATGCCTCTCGATGAGTTCTTAGGATACTTATTAGAGAATGGGATTTTATTTCATTTGACTATGCCAGGCACTCCGCAGCAGAATGGCATGGCTAAGAGAAGAAATAGGACTTTGTTGGACATGGTTAGGTCTAAGATGAGTTATTTGATGTTACTGTTATCCTTTTAGGAATACACACTATAAACCGCATGTTATCTTTTGAACAATATGCCTTCAAAATTGATTCCTAAAACTCGTCATAAATTGTGAACGAGTAGGAAGAGATCCTTAAACCATATTTGTATATAGGGATGTTCGGCTCATGTCTTGCACAAGGAAGCAAACAAGTTAAAAGCACGTTCAAAATTTACGTATTTGTAGGATATCCAAAAGGGACAAAAGGAGCTTATTTCTATAACCCAAAAGAAAATAAAGCCGTGGTTTAAATGAATGCAACATTCCTTAAGGAAAGTTACATGAATGACTTTAAGCCTCAAAGTAACGTGGTACTGGAGGACTTAGCGAGTGATTCGATCATTTCAGAGGTTCTAGTTTAAACCAATCCAATCAATGTAGGAAAACCAACTGAACAATAACCTAAGGGGCTTTGGCACAGTGGGAGGATCAGGCGTTAACTCGAGAGGTATATGTTCAATGGTGAAGCCTACTTGGCTAAATTAGTTGAACATAACAAGGATCCTTACACTTATACAGAAGCTACAGAGGATTTTGATTCAAGACTCTAGACAAAAGCTTTAAGCATAGAGTTGAAGTCTATCAAGACTAGTCAAGTTTAGGAACTTATGGATCTTCCCAAAGAAATAAAACCCATAGGATATGAGTGGATCTACAAGAGAAAGAGAGGAGCAGATGGGAAAGTTGAAACCTATAAGGCTAGATTGGTAGCAAATAGATACACATAAAGGGAAGGAATCAATTATGAGGAAACCTTTTTTCTTGTAGCTATGGTTAAGTACATCCGCATTCTTTCATCCATAGCTACCGTTCTCGACTACGAGATTTGGCAAATAGATGTCAAGACAGCTTTTTTAAGTGGCTATCTTAATGAGTCCATGTATATGGTGCAGCTAGATGGGTTCAAGGCTAAGGGTCAAGAGAGCAAGGTTTGTAAGCTAATAAAGTCAATTTATGGACTTAAGTAGGCTTCTCGTTCTTATAACATTAGATTTGATCAAGTAATCAAGACTTATGGATTAAAACAAAATGTAGACAAACCACGTGTTTAGAAGGACATTAAGGATGGAAAGGCGGTTTTTTTTACTGCTCTATATAGATAACATTCTACTTATTGGCAATGAAGTTAGGCATTGTCATTAGTCAAATTATGGTTAATCAAGCGGTTTGGCATGAAGGACTTGGTGAAGCTAATTATGTTTTGGGTATCCAGATATTTCGAGATAGAAAGGACAAAATGATAGCTTTATCCCAAGTGGCATACATAGATAAAATTCTCGAAAATTATGTAATGTAGAATTCCAAGAAAGGTGGGCAATTATCTAGGTCTAGAATTACTCTTTCTACGAAAGACTTTCCAAAGTCTGATGAAGAAAGAGAATACATGAAGAAAGTGCTTTATACTTCAGCAATAGGTAGTCACATGTATGTGATGCTTTGTATATGACCAGACATTTGTTATGTAGTTGGGACAGTAAGTCGATTTCAGTCGGATCCTAGACCAAACCACTAGGTTACGGTCAAGCATATTTATGCTAGTATGTTCAAGTGAGGATCTAACATCACTTTGATACACTGATTTAGATTTCAAATCATGTTTGGATTCTAGAAGATTGACTTCTGGTTCTGTTTTTACTTTGGGTGGAGGTGCCATTGTAAGGAGAAGTGTCAAGCAAGATTACACTTTGGATTTAACGATGGAGGTTGAGCATATGATAGCTAGTGATGCTTCAAAAGAAGCAGTGTGGCTGCGTATGTTCATTGGAGATCTTGAGATAGTTTTGGTATGGATAAGGCGGTATCGCTGTATTATGATAACGCTATAGTGATAGCTAATGCTAAAGAACTAAGATTTCACAAGAAGAGTAAGCATATTCATAGGAAGTATCAAGTGATAAAGGGCTTTGTCAAGGCTCGGCATATTACAGTTTGCAAAATCGCATATGAGGACAATTTAACTAATCCTTTCATGAAGACACTAACTTTGAGAGTTTTTGAGAAGCATGTAGAGGCTATGGGGATGTGAGATATGTCATATTTATTCACTTAGTGCAAGTAGGAGACTATTAGACTAGTACCCTAAGGAGTAAAATGTTGTAATGTTTTTTGAGACATTTTATCAATAAAGAGTTAATTTATTATTCATATTTCAAATATTGTCCTCTTTATGTTCAATTTGTTGAATGTGTGATAAGCAAACAATAGTCTAAGACTGTCAGTCTAAAACTTTAGAAATCGTACATATGATGGATAAATTATACGAAAGGTAAGAATCTTAAAGGTGATGTTCTAAATCATAAGATCTGCAATCGAGAGAATAAAGTTGGGTACTTTATTCATGTTAAAATTGTTATGACGTCTACATCTCCACAGGAGATGACTTGTCTTGATTATTGGAGTGGGACTCCATGAGTAGAAGCATTGGTGCATTGTCATTGGTGACCATGCATTAGATCGAAACAAAAAGTTGCATTGATTTAGTTAATAATTCTATTTGATCAAATCAACACTTTAGACAATTATATGTGTTGTGTCTTAATCTTGAAATGACTAATGAGCATGTATTCTTAACTATGTGCCAAAGTATGATATCTTGATTTAATGATGGTATACATACTAATACGTTAGAGACATGACTCTTGAATCACTTAGACTCGTTATTCATAGATATGGAATCTATAGCTCTTTTATAGAGTCAATGATATTCTCTCATATGCATTATCCTATAATTGGAGGATTGGAGCACTTAACCATTTAGATATATAAGTGTAACCGAATGGTATACTATTTATGGATAGTAAGTACTCCAATGGTGTGATAATAGAACATAAGATAAAATAATTGGAAAAGTAAAACAAAATTTATCCTTAAGCTGATTATGAATATCCTATGGGGATGTGACACATTATGATATGTCATGGACAGTTAGTTTTCGGAGCTTTGTAATCTTATATAGTTTGAGAGTGTAGCTCTAAGCTTTTAGTGGAGTAGCGTTAGAGTTAATAATTATAAAATATGTATCTAGGATATTGTATTGTTTTAATTGTTGGAACATAAGATAATAGAACATAAGATATTGTATCTAGGATACTCCAATGGTGTGACAATAGAACATAAGATAAAATAATTGGAAAGGTAAAACAAAATTTATCCTTAAGCTGATTATGAATATCCTATGGGAATGTGACACGTTATGATATGTCACAGACAGTTAGTTTTCAGAGCTTTGTAATCTTATATAGTTTGAGAGTGTAGCTCTAAGCTTTTAG
>CAMOHE010048492.1:0-17634 GCA_946598075.1 Artocarpus hirsutus
AAACATGAAAATGTTTTCCATAAACATTTATCATAAAACATTCCTCAGAATGTTTTTCATAACATACAAATGTTTTCATAAACATTTAACATAAATATTCTCAATATATTTTTCATAAGCATTTAACGTAAAACTTTATAATAAAGAATAAAAGCAAATTCATAATGCATGACTCCAATTATGCTCCATTATGAACTTTGAATTATAAGTATTTTATGAACACTCTTCTCTTACTTTAACTTGCTACATTCGTTCCTTGACTTTCTTTATCTTTCATTCACTTTCCTTATCTTATTTTAGTGTTCGTACCAACTCATTAATCATGAGATCATAAACATAGTGCTTCTCTTGCGGAAGACTTGTGACCATCGATCACGTGGTCAAGTACCTCACACCTTCGAGGTCAAACTTTAACTTTACTTTCATTACCTCATAACACAGAGGCTGGTACGATACTTTCCTTTTATCTTTATATTACCCTCTTATTAACTTTTGTGAGCATGTCACATGCAGTCACATCATATGCAAACATACTTGCAATTCATAGCTTGTACCGTGAAATCTATGGCATAATAGATGCAACTTATTGCATAATAAATGCATTATAAATGCACACATGGTTTGCAAACCATAACTTGTATTATGAAACTTATTGCACACATAGGCAACTTATTGCATACATAAAAAACGCACCACAAAATTCATAACTTAAACTATAAAATATTATGCATTGTCAAAATGCAAAACATACTTTCTAAATCATAACTTGAGCTTTTAAAAACATTGTGCATATCAAAATGCAAATAAACTTTAAGCATAACAGTTGCAAATTCATTACAAACCTTGCTTTGAATCTTTAAAAATTATTGCATAATAAATGCAAATATTCTTTAAGAGAAACTTGCATAATAATTGCAAGCTCATTTATAAGCATATACCAAAAAGATTTAAAAATCATTTACTTCATGCTGTAGGTGAGGTCTGAACTTACCTGTTTATAGCACTAGCGTTCTTTATCCCGTTTCTATCTCGTTCCTTTTCTTTTCATTGGTCGGTTTCTATGTCTTGATCATATGACAGCCGACTCATTAATTAACTTTCTTTTTATCAATCCACTCGATTGATAATAAAACGTAAACATTAAACATTCATTTCCTCTTAACTTGTCTTTACTTAACCTTATAACCCATCGAGGTCACCCTTCTCTTTAATCTTGTAACCCATGACGGTTACGTTACTCAACATATTACGGAATATTTTTCATCTAAGGGCGTTATGCTAAATCAGAGTGTTCGACTCCGTTCTAACCGTTTCTTAAAAATGACGATTTTACCCTTGGCGGGTTTTTTGTCCATTTTGTAACTCTATAAAACTCATTGCTTAACTTAACATCCCATTACATACATAATATGGAAAAATTCTCACTAAGAAACATTTCTTGATATCGGGCATTTTGGGTCCGTTTTGGCCCTTTTTCATAAAATGACCATTTTGCCCTTAGTCTCTTTTCCTTCATTCATTCCTTGACTGAACTTTAAATCCTTAAAACTTAGCATCTATCACAATGCATTATAATACAGTTCATACTGTAGGCGAGATTGTTACTTACTTGGACTCTAAGCTATGCGGGTCAAGTTGTACCTCGCTGTATCAACAGTATATGAAGCATCCTCTGCAGTGGTCCTTGAGCGACCATAAATGGCTAGAAATGCTTCCTGGAGATCATACATTCCTGAACATGTCATTCTGGACTTCGATAATGCAGTTTGTTTCGCTTCGATTCACGTGTAGTCGGTACCGGATAATTTTCATCAGAGTAAAATTAACTCAAACGAAGGTCACTATTGCGTTCAGAACGTCAAAACGAGTCAGGAAGAGGTCTGAGATCATCGATCAAAGGTCCAGATCGTAAAATCCCAAAACGGCCCTTGACCGATCGTTGACCGCCTTTGATCGACGGTTGACCGGCGTCAAACGGCTTCGTTGGTGGCTGGGCTTAAGCCTGCCCCCCCTAAATTGACCCTCCTGAGTCGATTGGTGGGGTCAATTTCTCCCAATTTGGCATCCATCTGCCCAAAATTGAAGACGAATTCCTCGGCCCAAAACGGTGGCTCCGATCTAGGTTTCACGGCGGAGCTGCCGTGAAATTGGGTTGGGGGAAACATTCCCTGTGGCCCTCTGAGCATTTTCCCCCTAATGGCGCCTTTCAACACGATGTGGAACAGTGACTCCATGGGGCTTACAACGGCCCACGACGGCATTGGTTGTTTTCTGATGATCGGTGGTTGTTGCCAGCAATTGACCGAGGCAAATCATTCCACATGAGGCTTTGAACGTTTTTCCCCCCTCAATTTGGTCCAAGGTCACCAGAAACGGTGAAGTCAAACTCACCAATGGCGATGGCGGCAGGTGTCCTTCGTTCTCCGACCAGCAGCGGCTATGGGATAAAATTGGAAGGTGCTTCTCACTCCTCGTCGCCGTCTGATGCTTTTGGCATCGGCGGTGTGCCTCACCGCCGCCGTCTCCGACGGCTCAAACAGTGGTGCCACGGCAGCGATGGGGGTGGTCTGTCGAGGCCTTTCCAGCTGAAATCGAGCTGAAAAAAGATATCATCCTACTCCTCTCCTCACACTGAGTCCATAGACACCAAAATCACGTCGATTGATGGTCGGACGGCGAAGAAATCATCTCAGGAAAAAAATAAGTTTCACCGCCCCTTTCGGCAGCGCGTGTGACCTCCTCCGGCAGTTTTTTGGGCTACTAGGCACACCGTTGAGCTTGGCTCGTCGAGAGCTTTCTAATAGTATGGGAGGTGTCGAAAACGGAGGTCGGAATCTCAAACTGATTTTTGAGGAGAGAGAGAGAAAGCAGAGAGAGAGGGCTAATTTTGTCCCGAATTTTCTTTTTTTTTCTTTTTCTCTCTTTTCACTTTTATAAAAATTTTGTGGTCTACGCAGTCTAATTCTGTACTACGTGACCTTAAACAGTCCAATTCTTACACTGCATTACTTTTGTGGTGTAATTTTCATATATATATATATGTAATAATTTTAATAGGAATAAAATTAGAGGAAGAATTTGTTCATGACGATGGCATACATAAAAATTTTGTGAATAAAGAAGGGCATATATGAAGAGTTTTTAAAAACTGTGGACAAAAGCATAAATTCCCAAAAAAATCCTGAGGGCAAATGCCCCTTTGGGCCTAGGCTCCCTCCGCCCTTGGTTGTGCATCGACTCATCAAACTACTGTTCAAAGAAAATTTCGGGAAAAGAAAAAAATTGCTACTACCATCTCAAGTTATAGAAACAGAGAAGTCATACGTTTGAGAGCATTTTGGAACATAATTAAAAATATGAATTAAAGCCAAACATTGTAGCATGTGTAAGCTTTATACTCTAGTATATAAGAGCTTATACTATAGTATATTTTTGTTTTACATTATAATATATGAAAGATTTGTCTTACAACAATTGAAACTATTATTATTGAAACGTGGTTCCTAAGTACTCCTTTTCATCGTCGGTTCTTCACTTTCCTACACTACTTTTCTTTTCTTTCTTTCTTTTTTTTTCCCTTTTGAAGACCTTCACTTGGTAAATTCATCATATTATAAGGATGAAAACAAAATCATATTAATATAATATCCACCAGCTGTGTACAACAGCTCATGCATAATTCAAGAAATGCACAGGAAGCCTTGAGCAAAAAAAAAAAAAAAAAATGTTTTCAAGAAACACAATTAGCGTGCCGTTGGACTATGCAGTACACAAGACACATCACGAATGCTTCGGCTCTACAAGCTGAGACATTTGCAAAATTATTAAACAAAAAAAAAAAAAAAAACCAAATGACTTTTCAAAAATTTTAATTTGTAAAATGGTTTTAGAACGACCCAACACGACCTCAAAAATCCCAAGCAATCTCAAAACAACCTTAGCGGAACTATATGATTGTTCAATGTAAAGACAAACATTTTACTGTTTTTTAAATTTTAAAGTAATTACCTTTTAATAAATTCTTCCTTCCTGTAAGCCCCATCTTTGAAAGAAACAAGGACTGGGTCCTACATTCGGAGGCTCGAAAAGCCCTCTGGCTCAGTTTGCTGACACGTGGCTTTTTTAAGCATATTTTCCAAACAACATTCAATCACAACCGTCTACTATTGATTCTAAGCGTTAGAGGCTGCCACGGCAAGTCATATTTGGTATTTCTCTTTTCATATGAATTGAATTATATTATTATTGTAATTATAGTTATTATTGGAAAAAGTAGAGGCACATCATAGTGTAACACAAGCTGTGTACAACAATTCATTGATTCATGCATGATTCTAGTGATTCAAGAATTGCACAATAAACCTTAAAAAAAAAATAAACATATAGGGCCTTTGAAAGAGTTATTTAAATTTCAAAATTTTAATTGTAAATAGTATAAAGCTCTCATATGTAAAAATATAAAATAAGAGTATACTATCGTGTAACACTCTTGTATGCTATCACAATAAACGGTTCAAGCTGTTGTGTCTGAACTCTTTTCTCAAACATTGTAATAATTAACGTGTCGGTTGACACGTTATGCAATGCACACACGGAACATCAAATTTGTAAAAATTAGATTAATCAAAAAGTTTTATAGCAAAGTGAGTTATTTAACAATTTTAATGTTAAAAATGATTTTAAAACGACTCTGCGCAGCCTCAAAACAGCCCCAAATAATCTCGAAATAACCCTGACGCAACTATATGATCGTTTGGTACAAAAACAAACAAAATTATTTTGCTAAATTTCACATTTTAAGTGAACATATTTTATTAAAGTCTCCTTTCAAGCCCCCATCTTTGGAAAAAAAATGAGGACTACATTTGGGAGTCTCGCGAAGCCTTCTATCCCTGCTTGCTGACACATGGCAGTGATTATGTTTGTCAATCTGGAAACTCATAGCTTTTCAACAACATTCAATCATAACCGTCTACTACTCTTTCAAAGCCCTACATGAGGTTAGCGGCTGCCGCGGTCTTCATTGAGTATTTCTTTTTATATATATATATATATATATATAATACTAATTATAATTATTATTGTGATTATTAATGGAAAAATTAGAAGCACACCATGGTGTAACTTTTTAGCTGTCCTAGCTACACACATATTATAAAGTCATAATTTGTCATCTATATCTCTGAACGATGAATTGGTCAATTTCAAGCATTCAATTTCCCACAATAACTTTTATTTCATATTTGTTGGGCAAATGACAAAGAAGGGAGATTAATTTGGACAATAGTATTAATGCAAACCTTGTTTCTCAGAAAACGACAGAATATACCACGCCTTAGTACTTTAGAGGAATCCTGCTACTACAAAAGGCCGCTCATAGTTAATATTCGGCCCCAATGGGCCCAAACTGCGAAAAGACGACAACATCATAAATCAATTTTAGCTTCGCATAAATGTAATCAAATAATGAAAAAACAAATTCAAATAATGAAATACGTGAGAACTTTATATTATAGATATTTTTTAATTTAGATTTAAGTTATTGAGAACTTTATATTATAGACGTTTCGAATTGATTAATTCGAATAGGTGTGTCAAACATATTATTTGTTATTGTCCTTTGGTAATGCATGAGCTATGCATAGATGGAAATAAAAAAGGGACACTGGTTATTTTCTTTTGTTCTCTGCATTTAGTCAAATTTAAATAAATTTGTATAACTTTTTTAATTTTTTTAAAAAAAACATGTTTATGGAATCTCCAAAGCTCTTGCATTTTCCCATTTGTGTATCTGTATACCTCAGTCCGGCATCTTGGGCTAATAATTTTCTCTGAGAAAATAAACGGGCAAGCATGGAGGCAGTTGATAGAGACAAGCGAGTTAGTGATGATATAAGAAAATCAGAATATAAAACTTAAAGTTGGTGAAATTTCCAACTTGGCTGCTATCATGTGATTCAACTTCAACACATTGACATTCACTCACAAATATTCAAAAGGAGCTAAAAAATAATTATTAACCCCCACCTTTGAATATCTACTACAATACCTTATGTTGCATGCCGTTGAAAACTCATAAAAACATTTTTGAACTAGTCCATTAGTATATTAGTCCCGGTGTGAAATGGGGTGTGCAAGTTTTATAAAATAGTAGATTAGTTGTACAATCAAACCCAGCATTCATTCCGAGTTAATCCATTTGTTCTATGGTCCAATACATACGGCAAAGATCAACTCTCTCTTCCTCTCCTCTTATTTCCATGTAAATGAATTATATAATATATATATATATATATATATAAATATATACTATTTCCCCCCTACATATGTACAAGTGATATGATCATTTTCCCTATATCAAATCAATAGTGACAAAAATTTGAAGTTGGAAGAAGAAAGTTAACAAGCATCATGTCATGCTCCAAGGGGTCGGTAAAGGGCTCAAGGCTTGCAATTCTAGTACTAGTTATTTTCGTTTTTGCGACGGCATCGCTGGTGGTGAGTGGCGGCAGAGCTATGAAGGAGGGAGATTTCAAGAGCTTGATGGAAGGCATGCTTCCAAGAGGGCCAGTTCCTCCTTCTGGACCATCTCTATGCCATAACAGACTCAGCCCTTTCCGTCACAAAGAACTCTCTTTTCCCCAGGATTACTATGTCATTTGCCCCTAATAAGTAATAACCATCTCATCATATAGTTGAGGAGGTTTTCTCTTCTCTCTTTACCCATTAACTTCTTGTTTATTTTGTTTTGTAGTATATTTACTTTTGGAAGAATACAACTCAAAAGCTATTTCTTCCTCTTTCTTTCTATCTAGCTATCTATCTTTCTTTCTTTCCTTAATTTCCTTTTCGTCTTTTTTTCTCCCTTTGGACCTTTTCTTTCTGAGAGAATTATCTAGCCACTAAGAATTTTTATGTGCCTAGAGAGGTAGTCCAATCACGGATATTAAAGCTAGTATATTCTTTGAAGATGGTTATATATACGTAGGACGTTGAGATTATTCTAGACAGAAAACATTGAGCATATATGCATTAATTTGATGCCCTCTTTTTTTTTTATAGTTTATTTATGGATTATGGGCGGACATGCAGACACGTTTTTACATGACATCTTGTAAATTGTAACGGTTAGACTGAAAATGTTCTTCCCCGGCCTTCTTTGTAATGCTAGACAGTTTTCTTTTTCTGGTTAAGTGTCAAAAAATTTGCGTAGCTTAGTTGAAAATTAAACGGTCTTCTGCAAAAGAGTTAGCATATATATCATAGCACTGTATCTCCATATATATTAATACATATGCAAAGATCAATATTTTTGTTTTTTTAACAATTTTTGGTTCTTTTTTTTTTTTTTCATAAATCGGGAATGTTCAAGCATTAAGGTGGAATTACAAATGAGAATGTATATATATACTTGTTTTCATTAATAACAATCAATGATATAACATGATAAAAATTTAACCTCATTAATTATTATTAATTTTTTTTATTGATATAAAAAAAGGTAAATACCATCATTATTAAGTGATGTCTAGCGTGATTAAAGACACCATCATTATTAAGTGATGTCTAGCGTGATTAAAGACTTATAATCAATTGGACTACTTTCACCGTCATTATTATAACTTTTATTGATTAACTATTCATTTCAACGGTAATAATGACATACCTATTAAACATGTGACCATTAAAGTCACACGCATAGCACAGGCAACTAAATATGTTATAAAGTCATACTCGCACAATTTAACACTTCTACTTCGTACATGTTATCATTAATGATACATGTATATGTATTTTTTATCATCTTTCTACGGTGACAAAAAGGTTTTAAGAGAGAAGGGAAACAAAAAAAAAAATTACATTGTTGTATTTTGAATTATTTACTTTTAGTATAAAACACTTTAAAATTTCAATTTTGGCATGATGTATTCTAAACTTTGAAATCATTGACAATTGAAGTTCAATAGCTACTTTTAATTTTCGTTAAGTACTTGTTTTTACATGTTGAGCATCAAATTTTTTTTAAAATGTTGAATTCTACCCTCAAGAAAATTCATGTGCAAATTTTGTAACCAAAATTGTCTTTTTTTGACATTTGTTAGTTATTAGACCTTAATTGCTAATAATTTCAAAATTCAGATTGCATTATAGAATGTTTGAAAGTTCAGAGTGCTTTATGCAAAAAAAAAAAAAATAATAATAATAATAATTAAGTTTAACAATATAAACAGGAAAGAAACTATATATATATATATCAACTAAAAGCTGAGATTACTTCATTGACAAAGCCATTGAGTACAAAATTATTATAAGCTTTTAGTTCGCACCAACACCAAAACCACTAGACGAACCAAAGACTAAAGATGAATGAAAAGATTCAAAACACGCGCTCAGGGAAGCCCATTCACAAATTGACACTCTGAGCTAAGCCATCTCCCTAGCTAAAAAAAAAAAAAAAAAATCTTTCCATTTGAGAATATATATAGTTTAAACCAAAGATTTAAACCTAAAAACATATTATGAGAGAGCAAACCATAACAAAATCAGCTTGAACTAAAAAGTTTTGCTTAAACTTATGTTCTCAAATAGTTTAAACTTTAAAGTCTATTTTACTAACTGCAAACTATTTAATGGGATGTTAAGGTTGTTTGTTCTACTCGATCAGAACTTGTATTTATGCCCCACAACGGTCCCTTTTGTTGGAGATAATCCATAAGCTCAGAGAACAGAAAGAATTGTAATAAGTAACGCCTAGAATAGAATGCTTAGGCACCATAAAGATGATGAATAGGAACAGAGGATTAGAAAGGACGAGGAGCCATGCATTCATTTCTTCATTCATATTTTTGACTTAGTCTACTAAAAGAAGGAACGGCCTCATCGTCGTAATTAGACGACATATTTGATGTGGCTCTATCTCATCGAACCCTTGTTCCCCTCCTCGGTTAAACATAATTGGTACACAAATTATTTCGGATAGAGGGAGATCGTTGACTAACCAATCCAATAGCACATTTAAAAAGCATTGTCATTCTCAATGCCAACGATCATAGACCACAAGGGGATGGGATGGTGGCCAGGCAGACGAAAGCAGACTTCAAAAATAAAAGCAGACCTGAAGTGTTGACTGGGCAGAGCTACCATGAACGGTCTAAATTTAGACCCTTATTTCTTTCTTTCTATTGAACAAGAGATCCAAGTTTTCTTCTTTTTTCTAATGTCACTATTGGGCAAAGAATATCTCCAACTATTACAACAGATTTAAGGTGACCGCAGGTTGCTAAGGAGGGTCTATTTTAATGACACCATCGTTTAATAACTTTTGAATATGTGATCTTTAAGAACCCAACAGTGCTCTATCCAATGAAAAAGAACCCGATGGAATTGGCAGTGTTTGAGATCTCTAGAAACAATGTTTCAGGGCCATATAATTAATCGGTTCCCTTGAAATATTATTGAGATTATTTAATTTCATATGTTGCTAGCTGATGAACCCTTTCAAAATTGTACTTGTGGGATCGGCTTTAGGTTTTTCCTATGCAACTTAGGTGGAAAGTGAAGAAGACCTTCTTCTAGGGGCAAGGCTCGAGCCATCGGTGATATACCACTTTAAAAAAAGCTAAAATTCTAACTTTGTCGTCGTTACTATTGTTGTTGCCGTTCATGATAAATAGTAAACAAAGAGATCTTGTACAGTGTGGTGTGCAAAAGGAGAAAAAAAAAAAACAGAGAGGCCTTTGAAAAAGGAATTCCCCAAACTCAGTGACTTTGAAAATTCTTCCTATCCTTAGCAGCTAACAAGTTGACATCCATCCCTAGCCGGATACAGTTTCTCTTTGATTTCTCCCTTGTAGCTGTTGCCCCAATTCGTGCAAATTCTTTGTTAGAGAACTATGGATTTCGTATTTGTGGATTATGCTCTCATCAAACATGAGTTGCATCTCCTATATACCGATAATAAAGCCTTCATTCATTAGAACCCCTTCCTTTTGCATATCAAATGACACAAGCTATAGACATGGAGTCATAGACCCACTTCAAGATTAATATTACACATACATTTTCATCAAAGTGAATTGATTTACATGAAACTGGACTATTATTAAATTAATTACTCTTTAGGCCTAGTTTAGTGTGTGACCACCACTAAGTGTACGGTACCAATGTTCATGGAGTCAATATGCTCTGATAGTCTAGATAAACTGCCTCCCTAATTAAACGTAGATCTCTATTACAGTCTTGTCATGTATAATGTCCAGTTAACTATATAAACTATGAACTATATGATTTGGACTATTAATTTTGGAATCGTTTATGTCTGCATACAAACCCCATATATGCTCAACGCCAAAATTTGGTTGCAATAGTCACGAATAATGTATGCTAATGTAAGAACCCTACTTATGTGGTCGTTACTCAATTACATAATCTTAATACTTAAAACATATTTAAGATAAAGTACTTAAATTTGCAGAATAATTAATATTTTTTGAATAATTTTTTATTTTCATTAATTTTAAAATGTAATAATAATTTTTTGCAACTTATTCTTTTAAAACTAGTGAAATAATTTCTTAAAAATTATTCTTTTAATGCCTTTTTTAATTTGAAATAAAACTTTTAAAAACATTTCTAAAATTAAATATCATTATAATTTCTTACTACAAAATTTACATATATTTGTTGTATTTTCTATTGCAACACTTTTTTGAAGTCTTACTTTTAAACTAAGGTTGAGTGACTACAACATTGGTCTCTAAAACGTATTTGCATAATACTACTTAACTATTTGTGCATATATAATTTATAAAAATCATATTGTGAAAAATGCATTTTTGCATAAGCGGTATCCATTTTCATTTTCACTATTCGTCTGCTGCTTACCACTGCTAGATCAAGTTTTGATGACAGGTTCTTTACTTATAACATGAACATACTTAAATGAGCCTTTGCTCATCAAGTAGGAAACTAAACTAGCAAAACATAATTGAAAATCATTTGATAAGACATGCATGAATATTTTATGCTTGCTTACTGACTTGTTTTATGCTTAATCAATTAAGTCTTATGTTATCTTACTGACTGGGCTTAGGTGATCATACCGGTTGCGTACGATTCTTGGGAAATTAGGTTTTGTGAGGTCCTTATGACATCAAGATTATAAATTATATTAAACTAAACTAAAGCCTAATCGTAAGTTAAGAGTGAGGTTGGTACGACACTCTTAACTTGTCTTATTAGTTTCACGAGCCTTATTATGTGTATGCAGTATGACATGTTATTACATAGCACCATATACCAAATATTAAAAACATGCTTAACTGAAATTGAGTAAACATTATATTTTAATATAACATATTTCACATATCATATATGACCTAATAAGATACAAACATAAAATATCTTAACTAAGTAAATATGACCTAATAGAATATGGCGAGGCATAACTCTGAACATGCATTTTATAATTTTAGAAATCATGTAAAAATATTTTATTTGAAAACTATTCATACTGTATGCTAGATTTTTACTTACCTGTTTTTCATATTAGGGTTTTCTACTCATTGAGGTCTCTTATCCTCTACTAACAAATTCTGTATAAAAACACCTATTGAGAGTATGAGAATAATTTATCTTATACTATTTAAATTTTAAAATACTCGTAAGGATTTTAATCCTTTCATAGGACATAATTTTCCTTTATCAAAGGATCGTAAAAATCAATATTTCTATTACAATTATTAATTAATTAAATCGTCATAGTTTTAGTTTTCCTTATCAAAAGATCATAAAATCACTATTTTTATTACAAGGATTAATTAATTAAATCTTCATAATTTTAGTTTTCCTTAATTGCCTTTATTAATTTAGGCTAAAGTTGATAATTAATTAATTATCTTATCATTAACTAAATCTACATGATTTCAATTAACTAATTTAATAATTGCATAACTTTAGGGTTCATGAATTAAGTTCTAAATAACCATTTTCTTAATTTATTTATTAGGTTGGTAATTGGGTTAGTGCCCATTAAGCCTAAAAAGTTTCCTAACCGTTCCATATACTATATCGTTGAAATTTGGGCCCTAGAGGGCTCTTGGACTAGTACAGGTATTGGGCTCGTGTTTATTGTTATAATATTAAGTGTCTAGCATATTTAGCTTTTATAAAATCCTTTCAAATGATCATTTGAAAATGTATAAATTTTATGAAAAAACTATATCCATTTTAACTAAAGTTTTGTATTAAAAATTTTCATTTTAAAATAGCATCTAAATTTGGTAAAATAGTAAACTATAGACTCGTATAGTTTTTTAAGTACTATAATTTCTCTATTAGTCATAAAATAGAATCCTATCTCTAAATGGGCGTTTGTTTGTATAACTAGTATCGAGAGATACTTTCTGGTTAGTTTAAAGTTACCGTAAAACTATAAATTTAAGACTATTTTTCTTTTAAATTTTCTTTATGAAAGTTTCTTGTCTATTTGATGAAGTTTAAAACTTTCAATTTTATAAAAAATCCATTTTATTGTCTTTTGAATATCTATTTCAGGTGATTTTTTGCAAACTATACAGATTAAAAAGTTTTGACTATTTTTATTAATCCAATTTAAAGTCTAGATTAGAGAAAGATTCTTATAAAACTTTCTTTACAAAATTTCTTCATTTCATCAAAAACCAAAACTTTTGTGTTTTGCAAAAGTTGCAATTCGGAACTTTCGGAGGTCATTTTCGTTGAAAACAAATATTACTTTTTAGTGTTTAAAACTGGCAACTTTTTTTAATTGCCTATAACTATATTATAGAGGCGAAATTTTAACTTTCTTTTTCTTCACTAACTTTCTTTGTTTATTAAGATCTAAAACTTTTATGTTTTATAAAAAATTATAATCCGACCTTGAAACGGCCCCAAAGCTTAGAAAACAATAGCAACCCCTTTATACAGTTTCAAGATAGTTTTCCAAAACTGTCCATAGTTGCAGTTTTCTTTACCAAGTCTCTATAAGAAACATTTAAAACCTACCTATTACCCACTTCTACCAACCTTGTCCTCATACATTAATGCTCAATTAAGTAGCCTTCTTCTCATTTTGCTAAAAGTCTCCGAAGGAGACATAGAGATTTTTCCCAACCACCCTTTTTAATTCTTCATTTATCTTCTTCCACAACTTAATCCATTTGTCCCCTCAATTATGTTGGTATTGTTTGCTAAAAGTCTCCATGGGAGGCATGATGATATTTCCTTTTAATGCTTATTTGTTTCTTCTTACAACTTTCCCCATAAACTCCCCTTTCCTCTCAATTATTTTGATACGTTTTTATTCTGCTCTCACCACCTTCTTCTCTAGTTTTTCATTCTCTCCCTTTCTCACTTCAATTTCTAACTAAAGACACAGAGAACAAAACTCTGTTTGCAACCAAGGCAGCTATAATTCTCATCTATGTTTGAAGCCGTTTTAGAGTCAATTCAAGCTTGATTTTAATATGAACTTTGGTGCTTTTCAAAGGAGTTTTGGGGTAGGTTTTCTTTAATTCAAACTTGGTTTTTAGTATGTGTTTTCTCCATATTTAAAGCATAATTTTCATGTTCAAAATTCATGCAAATTTCTAGTTATGTTAACATGCATAATTGACCATTTATGAACAAAAACTTGAGTCTTGAGTTGAAACCGACAACCAACCTTTATTTTGGTTTGATAACAATACTACAAATATGCTAGGAATGTTTAAAACTGGTTTTCATAACTTTAAGATTGATGTTTAAAGGTTTTAAGCTTGAAGAGCAAACTTAAGCATGTTTTTCTCATTATTTGCAAGAAAGGCTAGAGATATGGTTTGATGATGATTTTGGCAGAATACTCATGAGAATACGTTTATTGTGATTATATAATGCATGCTGCATATTTTGGAATAGTTTTGAGATTTTGAACAAGGATAATATACTTTGGGTTAAAGAAAAACTTGACATTTTATAAACTTTGTAACACCTCTATAGGCAGTGGCTCTTTCTTAAAATTCTGGGATTATATGATGAACTTTGTAAATTGGTTTACATATTTTTAAAAGTGGACATCCTAAGCTTTCCAACGAGCTATCATGAGCCTAAATTGCAGTTGTATTTTATTTTCTATGAATTTTTTAATTTTAGATTAGAAACTAGTAAACCTACCAATGGCAGTATACCACCTGTTTACCTTAAGTAAACCATATGTTAACCCATG
The DNA here is from genome assembly GCA_946598075.1 of Artocarpus hirsutus. Classification (NCBI taxonomy): domain Eukaryota; kingdom Viridiplantae; phylum Streptophyta; class Magnoliopsida; order Rosales; family Moraceae; genus Artocarpus; species Artocarpus hirsutus. The sequence goes on from CAMOHE010048492.1 coordinate 14,225, forward strand.
TGCTAATTGTAGATAGTGAACCTGACTTTTTGCAAAAGTATACAGCCAGTTTGCCATGGTATATCAGCTATTAACCTGAACCAAAAACCCAACTTTGCTCACCTTCTAATCATTTAATGTCTTGCAACCTTTCCAACACTATCTTAAGTGATTTATGAATCTTATTAGAGACTAAAATATATAGATTACTTGTATGTATTTTATATTGTGTTTAAGATAAAAATTGTTTGCTTTGGTATTTAAAAAGAAATTGCATAAAAACTTAATGGCACATTAGTGAGATAGATGTACACATAATTCATTTATGGATGTGGTTATATGTTGTGCTTTAGTTTTAATTATCCTTATGCACGCCTTAAGATCAAGGGTGTGTGGAGCTAATGTTAATTAATTCCAAGATTAAAAGATTGTTGATGAGCTTGGAAGATAGGGATTCTATTACTCATCTTTTATGGGGTTTGGTAAATTAAAATTTGGTTGTTTTATATTGCAAGATTTGTATATGATATTGTTGAATATATATGGTTATAACTATAACCTAATGATATGGAACTCATCCTGTATTGTACAGCGAGGAACATAATAATTTGACACATGTTGTAAATTGAAAAGCATGGTTAGGAAAACTAACTTTATAAACAAAGGTTGATTATAGAGAAATAGTAAGACGTGAAAACCTAATGATATGGAACTTATCCTGTATTGTACAGCGAGGAACATAATAACTTGACACATGTTGTAAATTGAAAAGCATGGTTAGGAAAACTAACTTTATAAACAAAGGTTGATTATAGAGAAATGGTGAGACATGAAAAGGGCGACGGTTTCGTCCTTGGGCATAAATACCCTAAAAGGTAAAATAGGGGGAGGTGATGACGCTCCTTTAGGTCGAGAGTCCTAGAACACACTATACAAGAATCGACTACGTGAGGACTTTAGACTTGATGTCCCCTCACCGAAACACTCTCGGAATGTTTGGAGGGTGGCCAAGCGTGCCTATTTGGATTTTGATGAGTTGAGTGATACTTTATTTATTGTGCATACCTAGGAATATTGATGAATTGTAATATTTGTATATATATGTATAAGTGCGAAAACTTAGTAATGATTAACTATAGTATCAACGGAATATGATCATAATAAACCTCATAATCTGAAATATAATGTAAATTAAGTAACTATGCAATTTTAATGTGGTAATGAATAAAACCTTAAGGTGAGTAATGGTTTTTCCCTATTGGGCATGTCTATGCTTATCCCTATCACATTTACATCTCTTAGGTAGAATTCAGTGCAACTTATTTGACGAGAAATAGGCAACAACACTGCTGTTTTTGTGTTAGAAGATTTTGTTTATTTGTAACTCATCTAGAACATGTAAGATTTGTACTATTTTTATGATGGCTATGTTAAGTTATTTGGGAATGTGTACTATAGTGATGATGACTATATTTTAAACATTTGGTGCTACACTAAAAACTATTGTTTGTATTTTAAATATTTATTTTTATTTTTATTTTTGTTTAAAGACCCATAAGCATTGTTTAATTGATTTAAATATTACTGAATTTAAGTTTATTTTTATTTATTCAATACTGTTAACCCCCACATAGGGGCGTTACAATGAGCCTAAGTGTTCGTATCAACATCATCAATTATAAGAGCATAATGCTTTTCTTGTAGAAGACTTAAAGATTATCGAACAACGAGATAATAACTTTAATATAACTTGTAAACCTCACATTAAAGAGGCTGGTACGACACCTATTTATCTTTAACATGTGGGTTTAGATTACCAACCTTGTAATCTTAGTTAGCATTATGCGTGACATGACTTAATGTCTAAATCATTAAACATAGTCATTGCAAACATATTGAAATCATAACTTTAATTTTACAACATTATGCATAATAAATGCAAACATACTTTAAATATATTCAAATCATTGAAAATCATTTTCTTTATGTTATAGGTAAGGTTTAAAACTTACCTGGATAAGCTCTAGCGTTCCCACTCTATCTAATCCCTTCTATTAGTCGGCTTTGTGTCCTATTCAAATAACACTCAACTATTAGCTAACTTTTCTTATTACTAACCTATTCGATCGATCACGGACTTAAACGTTATCCATTCATTCCTTAATCCTTTTGTCTTATTACTATCGGTTTACTTCTCCGTTACTTAACTTCAACGTTTCTTAGTTAAATTTTTCTCACTTGACGGATTTGTTACATAACGTGTTACAGAACATTTTCTGTCTTAAGGACATCTCGCTAATTCGAAGTGCTCAACTTTATTTAAGTAGTTTCTTTAAAAATGATGATTTTATCCTTAACCAGTTTTTATAAGCCTTTTAACTTTACTAGACTTCCCCTTTTACTTTACCATGCCAATACTTACGACTCATGAAAAAATTCCTGCTAAGGGGCATTTTCCTAATTCGGACGTTTTGGGGTTCGTTTTGGCCTTTTTATGAAAAATGACCATTCTACTCTTGATGGGTTTTAGAAGACTTTCAGAACCCATTTTAAACAAAACTTACATATCAATATTGTGATAAACATAACATTAGCTTTTTTTTTTGCAAGAAATTCATTTCATCAAAACTTTATAATTTTGGTCCGTTATTTGAAAATCTTGATGATTATGCCCTTACATTTTTCTCTTATTCTTGATAAAAACTCTTGATCCTTTTAAACTTAAAACCTATGGTTACTCTCTGCTCATGAAAGTGCAAGAAACCAACATTTTCTCAATGAAAATCTAGTATCACACGACTTTATAGTTTTGGCCTGAAACAAAAAAATCTTGACATTTTTACCTTCGGAAGCAAAAATTACTACAACATCTAGTTTTTTCCTAGGATTAAAGCTTACAAAAGATCCTTGGTCTAATCAAAACCATTTCATGTTTTCAATTTTTACAATTTTTTGCTTAAAATTTCGTAAAATTCATAACTTAAAATTGGTATAGAATTTTAGCGAATAGTCCTTAATTTTAATATATTTCGACGAGGTCTACAACTTTTGTGTTTTAGCATTTCTCAAAATCAATCATCTTCATATAATTTTTGGACAGGTGGATTAAAAAACAACATTTTTTTGGCCTGTTTCAATCAGAATTCAAGTGAGATTTCTTTGCAAAAATTGTTCAGATCGATGTTTCCAATAAACTATGTGCCAAACCCAAAAAATGATTCGGCCCCTTAGTGCCTCAAACTTCTAATTCTTTCAAAAATGCGCTTAAAACATTTTTTTTGCATCAAAACCATGCTTAGCTTGCTTATCTTGAGCTTAATTTCATTTAAACCTTTCTAAGTTTATCATTAAGCATTTATTACATAAACAAAATATGCCATAAAATTTTCTTTTTATGCCATGCCCCAAAATTATTTTATGAAGCACTTAAA